>CM060953.1:170357514-170462514 GCA_030765055.1 Mantis religiosa
GAGAGAGAGAGAGAGAGCGTGTACTTCAGCAGACGAGGAAATACCTCGAACAAATCTGCTAGTTTACAATAAAACAATAGAAACGAATAAAGATACTGATTTTCTAGTTATTATTCCACTTATTAAATCCAATTATTCATAGATAACGCTTTCAAGTTATATGCAAATTAGTGCGTCATTATTTAAGTTTATTGCCCTCTTAATATTTTTCGCCAGTTGTGTAAAAATATCACGGCTTTAATGTATTATTTACCTCATTTTAGTTACACTGCAGTTGCCCAACCATTTTACCACTTAGCACACTTATAACGCATTATGACGTCATACACATTTAAAAAATGTCTCATGGACATTTTATTTTGCACAGTCTAAATGAATACATACGTTTTATAATTTTTCGTTGCAACTTACTACGTTAATTTTTCCTCAGGTTGTTTAATGATGGGGGTTTTTCTGAACGTTTTTGTATTTTGAATCTAGTAAAGAAAAGGTAACACTGTATTTTTTGTAGCTAAAGAAAGTATAATTAAACCACATTCCGTGACCCATTTTATCCTACAAATACGAGCTAACGATGCCATCTTTACTGCCCATAATGTACATCGGTTGGACGGAGGGAGATGTTGCAGCGGTCATGCATTTGGCCCATGTCAGTCGATTATTGAGGAAGTTTCAGAATATTTTCCAATAACAGTAACTCACTGAGTGAATTTTCTCCCAAATTTTCCTCAAATCAATTTTATTGATGGACGCTCTTTAAGTACTGTGGTTCTAAGTGTACCATTCTACATTATTTTACGACACAGGACCGGCAACTTTATTTCCCTTCCGAAGGAGCCATCTAAGG
The DNA here is from genome assembly GCA_030765055.1 of Mantis religiosa. NCBI lineage: Eukaryota > Metazoa > Arthropoda > Insecta > Mantodea > Mantidae > Mantis > Mantis religiosa. The sequence continues at coordinate 170,358,362 of CM060953.1, forward strand.
ATTTTACGCCCTCTTCCCTCCAATGCTCGCTTCGGTAGCGTGGTGGTAGCGTGTGTGCCTCACGTTCAAGAGGTCGCGAGTTCGAATTTCGGTCAGGGTGAGTTACCTGGATAAGGTTTTTTCGGTTTTTTCCCCCTTATCCTGAAAGACGAATATCGGGTAAGACTAAGCTCTATGGACCCTGGGATTATTTGAGTATCATTTCACACATTCCTTCATCGTGCGATATGACTTAACGTTGGAGGACGAATATTAAAGAAAAAAAACCTCCCCTCCACAAAAGAAACCCACGGAGTTTCTTCAAGCCTCATAAAACTGGCAAATGTCGGGTAGGTACCCCAATCATAGGCTTGAAACGTTTCCTTTCGCAATTTTCATATCACTAGTTACCTCCGCCTATGGTACCGCTAGAATGGCCATTAAACAGGCAAATTTCAAATGATGATAACCAGGAGCTAGATTTTGGTGAGCTAAAACTCATCAACAAAGTTATCTAAAACTTATAAAAATGTCTTCATTTCAGACTATGAGAGTGCAGCAAAGTTATAACTTCTGTAAGTTTAGAACTGAAATTAAAGGTAAAATTAATTTAAACTTTTGGATTTATATGTTTTAGGAATATGAACTTATATTAAAGTTTATCAAAAATATTCTGATTAAAATACCGGACGTTTAAAATACTTTCATGATAAAGGAAATATACAGGATGTTTCAAAACGACACTGAACGAACATATAGAAGTAGTTGGTCAACTTCTATGTGACATATATAGATAGTTTTTGCCCGCCAATAGGGCCGCATAAAAGTGCTCCAGAATGAGTATGGGTTAGGCAGTGACAGGAACAACGACGCGTGCCTCACGCTGTCGGAGTTCGCAGGCATAGGTCACACGCCGTGCCTCGTGCTGTAACTGTTCGTAAACATACCGGCATACTCCGCAGTAACTTGCTACTATTAATAATTTCTTTGGCTTATGAAACCGCAATAAAGAAGCTATTGCTTATGAGTGTTTAACGTGTTCCAAAATTCCGTTATAGCAGTCCATGATGGCAAAAAAGCTGGTGGACATATGCAACTTAAACCTTTTAGAGGGAAGTTAATGTTAGTGAAATTGAGGATGGAAGCATTAAATGATAAAAAAGAACAGAGAACAATATCAAAGAATTGTAGATAAAGTTAACCAAAACTAAATGCCTTATGCAATGGGACAATCATTTTATTTCAGTGTATTTAATAATACTAAATAAAGCATTTGTAACTGAAAAGGAAGCTGTTGATTTTACAGTAACTGGTTGAAAGCACTGTACATACCACAATAAGCACCTTTGGAACTCTCTAAGTCATTATCGACTTTTTCACATGTAATTGCCCTTTGCCCCATTACCTGAAAGTGTGGCTAGGGAAATGCTTTTGTTTTCGTGGCTGGTACGTCCCAATAGCAACTTTTGAGGTTCGCACATCAGTGGTTCCTGCGCTGCCTAATCACAAAGTCATGTAATATTTAATGCTGCATAAAATTATACCTAACAGAGTTTCGAAGCTGCGACACCGAAATTCGGACTAGTTAAGTTATAAACTACTCGGTGTCGTTTCGAAACATCTTGTATATCTAACATTTCCTGGGAATGAACTCCAAAGTCCTTCCATTCTGAATGACTTTTGACTAACGTAAACCTGAGAGGTAGACAAAATCTTACTACTAAAAGAGTATAATCTCGTTAAACCGCATTTTAATTTTCACTTACACTGAAGACATAAGGCCGGAACTAAAATGATATATGGAATAAAAGACAAGTGGCTCTGGGAAAAACATTGCATGTCAAGACGATGGCATAAAAACGATAAAACAGGCAAGACAGATAAAAGTTAGTAGACGTCATCAGACTAAATATGGTTGGATGCCGTAATCGTGATTTTAACCACGGACTTACTGGTCTAAATTGAGAACATTAGTATCCTTTATATTTATGTAGGCTGCTTTTCTTTTGTTCATAAGCTTAAAATGTTTACAGCTGTCCCAGAGCGTCATTTGTTTTGACAAAAACATTATCCTCCTTTACAAAAATGAGCATTGTCTTTAGCAAGGCAGTTTCATAAATCGTCCAATAAACATAGAGGACATTTTTGTGTGCTTATCTTTGAAGACGAAAGTAAATAGACGCACAACAAAGGAGTCTTGCATGACGGTTGGCAATATTGCGCTTGGTCGATCTTGCTCTTAGCGAATCTCATCACTTCATTCCTGCTCGTAATGTGCAGGATGAAACTCTTGCAAGTCCGTGTAATATCCGCAGTTTCATTTACATAGAGCGGTGGTTCATTCTCATAAATACTTCCAAAGGATGTGTACTAACTTCACGAAGAGCATGTTTATGAAATTAGTTACCCTGTAACACAATATATGTTCTTTGAGTCCCTCCACAACTGCTACCAACCGTCATGATTCCCGTGATACTATGGAAGGACTAAACGTTCACCCTGTATGTGCTAGCTGTCTCGCAAGGATTTATTATGTAAGTAACGGTTTGAAAGTAAGAATGGCCTTTCAGTATTGCAGTAGCCTATAATAATTTTCTTTTGCATCTAAAGTTGAAGTGTACAATATTTTGTCCAGATTGGTCAAATGATACAAATTTATACAGATGGGTTTAGAAGGTGGACAGGGAACCGAGCGGGCTGGCTCAGATGGTTTCGCCTGTAGCCCGCATTCGAGAGGTCCGGGTTCGCTTTCTGTTGCCGGTCTACCTGACCCTGTTCTTTTCCGGGGGGGGGGGGGGGCGAGTACTGTGTAGATTAATTATATCCCCCGAATTTCTTGTCCCTCTCCATTATCATTTCACATAATCTCTCATTTGGCGGTCTCTTTCAGGGCATAAATTTTGGCCGGAGTATCGGCGCTGCATGTCAGGATGATATGCTACTGATAAACCCTTCCTCCTCCGGCAGGACATTCTCCGGTCTCCGGGCCGGCTTGGTGGGCACTTTCAGGACCGCGGTGGTGGAATGCCGGTCAATTATAGCGACCCTGCCCTCAGAGTTGGCCGTCCTCTGTTTCCTCTCATCTCATCCTTCCTCCCGGGGATCCCCACTCGGGGACATACGTACAATAGGCCAAGACTGGAACTCCGTGGCAAGTCCCCTCTGTAGCATAATCCAATCCAAAACATAATGGGCAAGGAAGTTTACTTTTACATTATGGAGTACTATACGTTTAACCAAGTTCTATAAGCCATGTGCACAAATTTAGACCCTGATTGGCCAAGCAGTATATTCTTATCTCTCTCTTTCTAGTGTTAAAAATAATTTGAATTAGCCATCTTTTACGAAAGTTTTACTTCTAATTTCCACGAAAACTTTTCTTGTAAACAATTATTACAGTTTTGTCAAGGGAATGCTCTTTGTTTTTTTTTTCGATTATTTTTCTTATATTTGATCAACTTTGATGCAACGTTTTCGATATATTCAGGTCATGTTAATAATTTATGGTAGGTAAATATTGTCGGATCTCTAAAACGAAGTGTTATGGTCGTTTTTCATTTTTTTTAATTGGGCTCAAATATGCCTCTCATTTAGAAGTTAATGTTGAACTGAAATTCTTGACTACGGTAAATACTCATGCCTTTAAATATTAACTTCTTAAAATATCAATTAGAGACAAATATTTTAAATTCCTTATTTTGACCAATTTCTGTCAACCAAAATACCACACCTAAAATAAAATAATTCTGTCTCTAATTGCTTTTCTTAAAATACTATACTTGATAATTATACACAAATTTGAGTAAAATATACTGCAATTTAAAACACACTGAATAATATTAATATAAGAAGTAGGGCTAAAACTAGAAATAAAAATATAAAAATTCAGGAATTAGCTTTCATTCGAACCAGGGTCTCTACCTGGCCTTAAGCAGGTGTTTAAATCCTCCTTTTTATCAAAATTAGAAGCAGAATATTTTTAAATACTTGTAGCTACGAGCTTTGTGTGGCTAAAACAATTCCATTTCAACCACAAGTTACATAAACAACTACTTAGAAGTTTTCAGGCTGTGCAATTGCAGACCAGGATGGTAGAGTTTTGGAAAGTCATAAGGTAACCCACGATTTCTCCACATGATAGGGTGAAATTGTACAATGTTCTGGACAATATTTTTAAATAAGGCATACATTATACATAACGTCTTACAAATACCATAACGCAGTTTTTAAGACTTGTAACTTAGCCTATATGTATAAATGAACAAAGTTTTGTCTAGAAGATCAGCGAGTTTGATTTGTGTATAAAGGGTTGAGAAGTTGGCACTAACAACTTAAGATATGTATTTTTGCCAGGTTATAAAACCGAAGTATAACATACCTATACCTATTGTACTGATTGTGTTTATCCACAAAATTAATCAAAATCGCGTCTTCTATTTTTAAATTTACTTTCTCCAACGTTAAATAGCATCGGACGATGAATGAAATGGATGAAATGAATATAGGGTTCATAGAGCTTAGAGTTACCCGACGTAAATATTTCAGGAAGGGAAAAACCCTTAAAAAGCCTTAACCAAATAACTCACCCTGACAGACATTCTATCTCTGGAGTTCTTGAACTGAGGCAGACACGCTACCATCTGCGCTACAGAGACGGGCAACCTAGTTTTATTATCAGTGAAAGAGGTGTTTCGTGTAAATGTATAATGGATGGAATATCTACACTTCAGGTCACGTACCAAGGCCACCGCTGCAGGAAGACTGGTCATTTGCATGAGGTTTGCAACGGCCCCTTCCTGGCGATATCATCTGCCCCGAATTTTCCATCTTTTTCATGGTGATGAATATTATGTAAAATGAAAGGGAGATATATGGGTTATGAAGAGCGGTAGAAGGTCATACAATAGTGAAACCATTGTTAGTGGGCCGCGGACGATTTAAACAGACCGGGGAACTAAATTTCATGTCGGCCTCCAAAACGTTGACGGCGTCCTCGATCTGCAAAGAGCGCTCTTCTGTGTCCAAGTCACTGGGCCTGAAATTCTGCATGTGTATTTTGCGTCCTTGTTCAAGAATATTCGCAAATATGAGCTCAACGTGACAAGGATATCTGACATATATACTTGACGGAGCAAAATTAAGGCCATGCAGCATTCAGCGAAATCTATCATGCAATGTCACAGTAAACGAATCTTCAAATGCACTGTGCTTTTATATAAGGGGTATTAAGGAGTCTTCTATACCACTAGGAGTGGAACTTTATATATATTTAGAGATGGGTCGATATCAGTTTTAACGATACTAGGTTCTCGACACCAATCACGACATTGTTCACGATATCCTCTTCGATACTCGATATATCGTCATTTCTATTTCGTTTGAATACAAAATATAATGTTGGGAGAGTTGTGTAATGGCAATAAAATTACATAGTTACACATATTTAATGAGACAAAACTGAAAATCATCAATGTTATTATTTTTAAACTCTACATTAGACATTTAAAAGCAAAACAGTCCAAGCTTTAGTTAAAAATTCTAGCATTTTCACTCTTTAGGGTTCAAGTCTACTTTTTTTTTCTGTCACATGAGTCCTGCTGTGCTAAATAGTGTTTCAGAGGAAACTGTTGCTATACACAACAGGTTGAATACACAAATATTTAGCGGCTATTTTTTTTAGTTCTGAACATTTTGAATTTTTTCAGTAATCCAGTGCACTAGAAATAGGTGACAAATCATCGTTGAGATATGCAGTAATTTCTTGTTGGTAGCTTGCACTGAGTTTAGCACACCATTATTTTCTTGCATAATGTTATAGTGAAGTTACCACATTCCTGGCAATTTCTCGGGCTTTGCAATGTTCTTCGTTCGACAGTAATATATTTTGATTGTAAAATACAATAAAAATTACAGAAACACAACCAAAGTATCAACAATATCGAGCGAATGTTTTGAAGTATTGTTCTATGTCGATATCATTCAACTAAAGTGAGTATCGAGGTATTGCAACTATCGAGGACTCATTCCAAATGTGTGTGTGTGTGTGTGTGTGTGTGTGTGTGTGTGTGTGTGTGTGTGTGTGTGTGTGTGCGTACGTGTGTGTGTTTCAGTTTTAAATTCACATGAACTTTATCCACTCTTCAACAAGCTGTTCTTACAAAGTTTTTCTATGTTTCGTATTGAGAAAAATGTTTGTATAATAGTTTTATGTAAGTTAAATGTTTAAAAGCAGGTACTACATGCTGCCATTTAACTTCATGCTCTTTTTATGACTTTAACAGAAACAAACATAGGTTGAAAAAACAAAATAAACAACTGTATTGCAACAATGGAAAGAATAACAACAGGTATCTCGAAAATGACTGATGACACAGAACAGTTACTGGAAATAAATTATATTTTAAGGAAATTCTGTTCTTTTTGTATAATGCAGTTTTGTTTATCTGTTGCTGCTTTACTAGTTTCATAACATTATTCAAAATTCATTCAGAATCAATAGCACTTCATAAGCTATATCCAGAAATATTAAGTTGTATATTTTCGTCTATAAATTAATTAAATATATGTTATTTTAATAAAATTCAATTCAAATCGACTCAAAATCAAAAATAAAAATAATATTTTCAAAGAATAGTTTGTATATTCGCTAGTAAACGATAGAGGAGTAGAGAAAGTCTGCGAATTTACACCCATCAGATGTTAAAAAAATTTACGGAGATGTATTTATGAACAGCATATCTCAAAAATGAATTGCGGGTTGTTGTCAAACTAGGAACCCAAAAGTGTGGCCCGAAGTCTTCTTTTAAGTGTAATATCTACCTCCCCCCCCTCAACAATCCTTAAAGTGGGAAAAATTGAGTTGCTTTTATTTTCTGAAAATGCGAGGATTGTGATTAAAGAAAAATGTATTTAATACATTTACATGACAAATAATAAGCACTTACGTCTTGAATTTTCTGGGAATACCGCGTAAAGTCCTGTTCATTCTGAGTAATTTTTATAGCAAGTGCAAACCATAACCGGTACACAAGAAAGTACCTCACAGAACCGTAAAAATTGGTGTGACTTTTTCAATACTAATTACTTAAACTGCTATCACCATTCGTTTTTCTCTAGCATATAAGGATCCGCTTTCAAACATTGACTATCCTTTCAGCGTCCTGTGTCCCTCTCTCTATTTACTGCGAAACACTTGATGAAAGTAATTCTGCAATGCTCATTTCGACTGTATGAAGAAAAGAGAAGCATAAGATAACTATAAAGTAAGCAATAACAGAAAGAGAAGGTTATAGCAGTTAACTTAAGTACAAAGCTTTAGATTTTTTGTTAGCTTATACCAAAAAGGATTTATTATTTTCAAATTTCAGGTAACACTGTAACACACAACTAAGCAACATGCAAAATCATTAATGCATATAGAATGACTGCCAACTGAGGCACAAGGTCAGTTTCTGTCAAAAGTATAAAAATGGCAGCAAGAGAATTTCTTAATGCAAGCATTCTATGTTCCTGAATTCACATGTTTTAGTATTACAAACAGAACTTCATTGAGAAATCTGTAATGCAAAATGTAGGATCTTGTGACGTTAAAAAACAACATTATTTAAGATCTTAATTTACAATTGAGGTTAAGTTCTTTAAGAATTGTATTTATCTAGTATTTATCACTGCTGAGTTAATATTCCTTGAGCTCTCAGTAATGTAGTAATTGTTGATACAGAATTACTGACTGGCAAGATGGATAATTTTGTAAAGAAATTATCTGAATTGCGATATCTTGTGGATAGTGCCTCTCACGTGCTAAATTCCGGTTTCTGTTCATGTGCAATGGACTGCAGCAAGATGCAGCAGCGCCACATCTGGAAAAAATTAAAACCTCAGCGTATTTCTCACTTTCTACTTTTCTTATCCATTTCAATTGCTGCTTATATGGACGTATACTTTCATTCTCGTAAGTATACCAATATTCAAAAGGACAGACGACTTCAACTTAGCTTTCTCCTTATGTAGTTGCCAAATAAAATTCTTCCTTGTCCCTAACCCTTGTTTGTAGATCACATTTTACGGTTGTTGACGCAGTCACGCTATGCATGTTATTTGTCAAGCTCGTTGAAGCGTACTATCAAACAAGAAGCAAACGAGAGTAAGAGGGCGCTTACTGTCACGTGAAACGGGAACAAAAGAGCAACTAAAAGTATTGCTACTCTTGTTTTTTTGGTTCAGTGGCATTCCAGAGAGTACATAAACGTACCAGTCAGCGCTACTGTCGTGTCTATCAACTGATGCCATTAAAGGAAGCGTAATTTTATGAAGACGCGATTAATAGTCCCGTCTCGTTAAGTTTGCTACCTTCATGGCCCATTATCTCGGAAATTATCCAAGCTATCACACTAACTTCTTACAGCATACCTGTGCATGCTTTCCAAGTCCATTAATCTGCGTTTACGAAACAATGCCATTTGTTAAGGAAATTGAATTTTTCTCAGTTATTCTAATGGCGATTTACCTTCTATTAACTAGTCAGCTCCACAATCTTCAATTTCCTTTGGGCATTTGCAATACATTTTGAGAAAACAGAACATTTATATCAAGAAATCTGTTTCCTAGAAATACCCGTTCAGTTTAAAAATTCAGAAAAGAAGAAAAAAGAGCTCACATACATTTTCAAAGGAAAAATCTACGTAAACTGAAGCTGTGTACTTAGAAGTAGCACCAATTTGTGGATAAAAACGCCCCCTACTTTTTAAATGTTTAGGAAAACTTTCTCTCTATTTCTAAAAGAACATGAGTATTTTTTTTCTTTTGAGGCATGCAAAATTAAAAATATAGCAGAGAAGGGAAGATGTAGTATGAATATTTTGGAAAAGTGTCCTAAAATTATAAAACATTTTAAATTATCCTTTTAAATTTACTAATACTATCATCTATCTGGAATGTGTTGAAGAATTTGAATACAGCTGGTTACGTCAAGATTCAACATTTCTTACGTGGTCAATGAGAAGAAATCATTTTTGTATCAACAGAATGACTTGGTTTTAACAAGATGTTGCAACAGCTCACAATGCACGTATATGTATAACAGAATTGTAAAAGTTGATTCTAAATCGTGTCAGTGTCAGAAATAATGACATTTTTTGTCCTGCACGACCCCAAACTTAAGATCATTTGATTTCTTTTTATGGAGGTAAAAGTAAAGTATGCACAAACATACCCCAAAACATTCAAGAACCCAAAACAGCACTTCGTGAAGAAACTGGAAACATCATTGTTGAAACGTTGCAAGGAGTGATGAGAAACTTGAAAGAACGATTGCAACAATGCGTGCAACTTGGTGAGGGAATTTGAAGGACTTTTATTTTATTTTCATATAATACAAGTTAATGCTACACAATATCTGAAGTTTCATTTCAATAGTTCAGAATTTATTGTTTGTTTGATCCATCTTGAATATAGAGGAATTATGAAAATTATATAAAAAATCCGACAGTAGCAGAAGTGATGGAAATATCACAACTTTCGGGCGAAGTCTGAGGGGCATGCAGTGGGAGCTAAACTGTCACTCGCCGAATCTTCATTTGCCGCCAAACGGATTACAAAGCCAAGAAATGTGTAGTATAAATGTTTTAGAAACCTGTAAATAAGAATAAATGACTGCAACGCTTTAGATGAAACGTTCAGAAATGTTCAAGGTACAGCTCCGCATACTTTGTACGCTATTAACCCTACCCTACATATGCAAATAGAATGTATAGAAGCAGTTTGCTTTCAGGTTCACGTGATTATAAACACTTGACTTCGGCGCATCGATAAAAAACATGCAATGTGACCTTCAATTCTATCCCTAGGCGTTGTAAACTGGTTTTGAATGAAATAATTTAGTCCAAGACCTCTCAATAATTCCTATGGTCAGTGCAGAGGCGAAACATATACTCTGCTAACGCTTAATGGACGTCTGTAATTAAATCAACAAACACTTATCGAGAGTTAGTACTCGACAATTTATTGTTTAGGCATATTTGGTACACATGGGAACTAAAAAAGCTGACTATACCTACGGTTATGATAAATATACAGGCATATAGAAATATAATTAGACTTTTAAAATTGCTCAAAAAGTTAAATTATATATTTATTGAACCCCAAACACTTATTTTGCACATATTATGAAGAATTTTAATGAGCTTCTGTAAAAATGTATATCGTTTTAATTTTTCTGTTTACTTCATAAATAAGCAGGGAAAGATTTTATTCCACTCAAATTTTCGACTTAGATTTCAGGAAAATAAATTTTTGTGCTCCCTGAATCCAAAAAGAAGCATTAGGTATAGGAGGTCTTTGTGTCTTAATTACGTTGGTTTGAAACACCGCTTAATTTTGCTCAGAGGTCTCTTAATCAGGCTTGAGGTCCTTAAACTGCCGTAAATATATGACACGGGACCACCCTCTTTACTTCCCTTCTAAAGGGAGCTATACTAATGATTTTCACGCCCGAAAAAATACATCGAGCCGGGGTTTAAACCCGTGACTACACTTAGCGTGCTACCCCTAGACGATATCTTTGACCACCATAATTCAAAAACAAAACGTTGCTTTAGGTCAACATCTTCCAAGTATGCGACAAGGAGATTTTCAAGGAAATCTCACCATTTCAAAGACTTTTTACGTACAAGGAAAAGTTTTCATTATTTTGATTTTATAAATAGAAACTTCAACACGTTTAATTAGCATATCACATGATGGTATTTTCATAAATGATAACACACACATACACACACGAGGGCTGTTCAATAAAGAATTATCATACTTCTTTTACGGTCATAATTTTTCGCACTAAAATTCAACCTTATATTCTGTTAGCTTAATGCGAAACGAACACGCCGTAGTAGTTTCATTGTTGGTACTCCTGGTTCCCGCCTGTGAGAACCAGGCAAGTTCAAATATGTTCAGTGTCACCTATCGCTGCAATGGAGGTAACATGCAGTTAAAGTTGACGTTAGAGGAAGATCCGGAGTTCCTTTCATACGTAATCTGCGGATGAAAGTTGGCTGCATCATTTTGATCCTGAGAGCAAACAGCAAAGCTCAGTGTGGAAATCTCCTTCATCACCGACCCCCCAAAAAGCAAAAGTGGTTGCTTCTGTTGGGAAAGTTATGGTCATCTCATTCTTTGATATTCATAAAATGGTTTATCAGCATGTTGTACCTGCACACACACCAGTAACTGGACAATACTACAGGGATGTCCTGAAAACATTGCAAGTCCATATCAGGCGCAAAAGACCACATTTCCATCAAACAGGCTGGATGCTGCACCACGATAATGCGCGGCCGCATATTGCCAATGTTGTTGCTGAATATCTTGCAAAAATCAACGTGAAGTGCATCCCTCACCCTCCCTATGGTCCGGATTTAGCCCCATGTGACTTTTTTCTATTCCCTAACTTGAAGAAACGGCTTCGTGGGAGGCATTATCCATCATCAGAAGCAGTGGTGAAGGTTGCGGAGGCGATTTTGAAGGATATCTCAAAAATGTTTTCCAGCATGTCTTTGAAGACTGGTACACTGCAATAAACACAAATTGCGCGAAAATGTAGGTCTCGTTAAAGCAAACAATGCATTCAAATGCATTTTTGTGTGCAGTTAACAGATTCTGAGATATTCTTTTATATTTATTCGAGTTTTAAAATACTTACCTATACTTTTCTGAATTGAAAAGTCATTCGTTTTAAAGCCGTTACATAGCGACGTGTTTAAAGGAGGCATGGCAATTTATGGCCTGCAGTTTCTAGCTTCCGCCTCGCTGTTCCGTGTTGCGGGTAGTCGGATTTTACGGCGACATATGCTACGAGAACATAAGCTGCTTTGCCATTAAACAAACAGCAAAGCAAAACAGAAAGATTTTTGGCTTAAGGCTGTGTTTTTCTATTTCAGCAAGAATATTATTTCTACATTGTGATTACAGCACATCCAACTTTTCTCCTTAACATGCAAAGAGAACGAATTTCAAAGACATCAGAAAGTGACCAGCTCTTAAAAGATCTGAATATCGTTTAAAGCCTACCGATTCCTTAATGTAAAAAGTATTTATATAATTTTTTTTTCAAATTAACATAAACGTAGGCAGAAAAATAAGACTTTTAACAGAATAGTATTTTTAAGAATTGTTAGAGAAAAAATGTGAATGCATATCTAACAGAGCAGCTAAACTTGTTAATCTGTGATTTTAAGTAATAACTTGCTTGCTCAGATGTAAAATTAAGTGATATAGCAATGTTCTATACTTTTTATCAGGCGTTACAAGATCTAATCCAATTACATTTTTCCTTGGTAGGCTATTATTAATTATTATCATCAACAATTTAAAATATTGACACTGGTGAATTTATTTTCTGGTTGTTGACTAAAGATTTTAATTAAATGATAGTTGTAGCGTGTGCTGAAAGTCCTTGGGAATCGCTAAAACAAAAGCAATCTCTGTACAAAAGATAACACAAATTAATGAGGAAAATATTAACTTGGCGAGAAACTTTATTTCCGGAAAAGGAGAGAGAAAGGTGCATGAAACACTGCAGATAAAACATACGGGAAGTAACATGCATACCGGAAGTATCCGTGCATCATGCATCGTTTACTAAGATAGGTAGATAATAGTTTCTCGTGCTTTTGCATTACGTTATAACTAGAGAGATATATTTTAACTTAAAAAAGTATTTAAAAGTTATTTCTGTTGTGGTGAAGCGAGACAGTTGTTTAATTTCAGACCCCAAAACATTGTTATTAATTGTATACTTGTTAGTTTAAATTTATTTAACAAATTTCTAAAAATAAATCATCATAAAATTATAAGTAATTGTGGAAGTGAACGAGATTAAGTGTAAAAAACTAAAATGTGAGATATAGTGATTCATGAAGAGGAGAAAATAATGTTAAGTTGTTTTGACGATGTTATTACAAGTTTAAAATTATTTAAAGTTATAATTATTGAGTATTCGATTATTTAAATGTACTTTTAAAAGGAAAGATTACAAAAATAACCAAATATGGTATGATTGTTTGATTGCCATTACGACGGTAAGAATCGATAGTTTAGGAGATAAATATCATAACTGATGGTAAATTTGAAATTCCATTCTCCTTGCATAACCAAGAGGACAGAAAAAAGGATTGAACCATTTTCATTTGAGAAGAGCATAATTATTAAAAATTTAAACCAATAACAAGGAATATCTTGTAAATGGTTAACAACATTAAAAAGCATTTGACTTAAATCGCATACTTTAACCATATCTGCAATTTTCTGTGTAGTAAGCTTTCATCTGTCTTTTAGGAATTACCACTTATGCAAAAATCATTGAGAATGAACAGCACTTTAGAGGCTATTTCCGGAAGCTTTAAGATACACTTATTTTGTCTTTAAAATGTATTAAATAGATGGTAATTTAATAAAAATGTTCAGAGACATTTTTTAAAAGCAAAATTTTCGAAACATTGCATATTGGGATGCTGGGATTCGTTTTCTTAAATCTTCGTGTCGCATCATTTGAAAATGCTGAATTTATATGGCAACATTTATGTTTAACGAACCTTTTGTATTATATTATTCACGAACGCACACACGCAGACACTTTTGAAGTGTTTTCTATTTTTCATTTATGTCGTCTGTGACCCTCATTCGTCCGATCTACCTGATCCATGGGCTTTTTCTGGAGTTTCCCGGATCATCACGAATGCTGGGTAGGTTAATTACATCTCCCGAATTTCCTGGCCCTCCATTTAATCTCCATTATCATTTCACATCATCTCTCATCTGGTGGTCTCTTTCAGGGTAGAAGTGTCGGCGGGAGTCTCGGCGGTGTATGACTGGATGATATGCTCTGAGGAAAACTACTTCCTCCTGCATTAAGAGGGTCTTCGGTCTCCGGCAGCCTAGTGGGTCGGGATGTCCGTTGTACACTGCTGCCGGGAAGTCTCCAACTAGTAGATTGTAGGGACATGCCCTCTACACTATAGAGGCTCTTGGGACGGCCGCCCTGTTTCCTATCGCCTTATTCTTCCTCCTGGGGATGCCCCCACTTAGGACATACGTATAAAAGATTAAAACCGGTCGCAGTGCTGAATCTTCTCCTACGAGGATACTGTCACCCAATTATCGGAAAGCCCGACCAACGACAGCTGAGAAGGGACCAGAGGCATCCGAGCCACACCCACTAACTGAGGGGATGATTAGGGAAGTGTCAATTGTCGCTGGCCGCCTCTTCCCCCCTCCCCTGCCGTCTGGAACCTTCGCGGTGATTCACTGAAACTAGAGGCTTCGAGAAAACGGCGATATCCTATAAAAAGGGCTGCAGTGAGTGAATTGAGTCAGTTCTTGGCGAGCTGTGAGGAGCGCCCAGTGAGCGGACGGACTGCGTGCGTGCGTCGGAGGAGTGTACGTAATTGCGAGAGCAAAGGGAACTGTAAAGGACGAACTGGTTAACCGTAATTGTGTGCATTACGTAATTCTGTGTAATTGGCAAGTGTTCAACTGTAAGTCGGTGGAAATAAAGAACATTGTTGAGTTTGTGTAATTGGACTTTTAATTTCACGAACCCACAAAGTCACAATACGTATTTATTAGAATCTCGAAATATATTAGATTCGTATATCTATTCCTCGTGTATTTTTAGTGAAATTACGTTGTCATACTTTTGGATGTAATTCTCAATTTCCTCTACTAAGTACGAAGTAGAGAAAGTGACAAAGCGAAGCAATGACTTCAGAATGATTAGCTTTCTAATGAAACCAAATTGAGTCATATGTTCTAGGAAAAAGTGAGATTTATTTGTGCCACTATTTTGACATTACGCTAGCAATAACGTATCCTCTGTGAAAGCTCAGGTTTCGGTGCATCACAAATAGGCCACACATTGCAAGTTACGAATCCCCGTAGAACAAAAGTAGACTGGTCATATATTTAGCTACGCTTGTCGTAGTCACTCCGGTGTTAAAAGTGGCTTTTTAAAGCATTAGAGCTACAGATATATTAGGCATTATTTTGCACACATATTACGTACTATCATTAATTTTATTTTAATGGGTAATTGGAATCTCTAGAATTAATTTATATCTATGTCATTAGCCATAATAACAATTTAAAGTCTATATTCTTCAACAGATATTGAAATTAGGTGTCATTTTTAACACATTTCTGATGAAAACCTCCACACAGTAGGTATAGTTTCTGAAAAAACTAGCTAAAATCTAACAAGTTATAAAAAGGCCATGATTATGTTATTATTTTTTAAAAAGGAACTAAATTATGAAAGTACGTCAGATTCCAATATTAAAATCAGACAATTTATTACTCACATTCAGAAGTGTATCGTGGAACATATTTAGACCTTTATGCTTTTGGTGAAAACATGATTTAAATGCTGAAGTTAAGAAAATTCTGCATTACTTTCCAGAACAGAGAGTAATACACCTTCCCTAAGACATTAACATTTGGACGTATTTTGCACTAAAATTTAAAACCATATTTTCTTAAAGAGATTCTAAAAAAGATCTCAATGCCTCTTTAAATACAAGAGTGGGAATAGGAAACGATTATAATAATATCAAATTATAATATCAATTCCAGAATGACAAACGAGCACACTTTTCTATATTCAGTACTATGGTCATAGACGTGATCTCCTATTTGGTAAGAAAGTTGAGGCGAGGAAGTACAGAAAGTAGATCTGGTGGCGGTAGGTACAATAAAAGCGGGGTACCTAATGTTTCCAGATTTAGCAACCCACTCAAGTAACTTCTATCCGTACAAATATAGGCTTCCTACAAAAACCTTCCTATCCACACCGACAGTTTGATATTCCTCAGCACACATCTACCGCCATCCCGCACACCATAGTTTAATCCGCCCGGCTCAGTAGCCTTGAAATATGAAATGAGAAGGAATGAGGGAAGGAAAATTCGTGAAATAGGATAATCCAACCACCGTATCTCTGTATCTCTTTATCAGATCAAAATTAAGTGGCCAAATTTAATGGCCAGGGAAAACCAAGAAATTTTTTTTTGTTAGGGACCTCCCTATGCAAGTTTAGAAGCTAATACCGGAGCCATCTGGCTCGTTTTTAATATGTCAAGTGCTAGAATGTTGTTAAATTTGTTTCATATTTATATATTTAAAACGGTGAGAGTTTTGTTTTGAATTGGTATGAGTTATAGGTGGCCATGACTGTATAGAGTAGGTCACAGACAAGTAAAGATGAATGTTAATGTTCAATCTAAATACATAGTAAATATGATAAATTAAATAGAAAGATAAAATTATAAAAGAAAATTGTTTTTAGGACTTAATAGACATTTGGAAAATCCGAAAATTATTTAATTCAAAATTAATGCATTGGACACAGAGAAAAGTGATGTAGACTAGAATATTTAGTTACCATAGTGATTAGGTAAAAGTCAGTAAGTGAAGAGGACAAGATATTTATTGTCTTTTATATGGTGACCGCAAAGTGAACAGATGCGTGTGTGACGCTCGTGCGTAATGCTGCATGTCTTAACAAAAAGTAGGTTGCAAACCTGAGAATTAGAACAGTTATAATTAATTACTCATCAAGGTGAGTAGAAGCTTCAATATAGTGCAAGTTAAGATTGTATCGTGATTTCAAGGTGAACGGACGCTTGTGTAAAAGTGCTGCATATCTGCAAAAGTCTGGTTTATAATCGGGGAAATTAAGTTGTATTAATCATTTATGAAAGGGAAAAATATTGTTTTAAATTTGCATAATAGTGTTGACTTCAAATACAAATCAAGTTTAATTCGGATTTAACTTAAAGAGAATTTTTTCAACTTCTTTATTTCCCTAACATTAAGTTCCTAAATCCACGTATACGATACTACGACCGAGATAAGAGTTCATGCAAAGCGGATCTACAAATGATGTTACAACTTGATGCATCATAACATCTGCACCATCTCATCAGCATCAAATGGAATCCCGATACAAATGGTCACCGAAACTCGGGGCTTCGAGGTAGTCACGTGCCGCATATCATCGTCGCCATCGCGCATCTTTATATATATAATCTTAAATTCATGTAAGAAGAGTAAAATTTAATGTATTGAACTTAGAACTTTCGAATCGTCTAACACGTTTGGCGTATGTTTCGAAGTAAAGAGAAACTGCGATTAGTCCATACTTTCAATTATTTTTATCACTTGTGTTTTGTTTTCTAACCACAAAAGTGCAGTGCGAAAGTTATAACCATGCAAACACATAATTAGGCAGACCGCATGAACTGTTCTGCTTTTTGCGCATTTGCTTCAGAATGTTCTGTTGTTTTTGAACTGCTTAGAGTCATGCACGTGCAAATTTGACCTCATGCTGGGATAAAAAAACGTCAAGCTAAGGTTGTAATGCATTATATCTTTCTTTTTATCTGGTTTAGCATACATTTTAGTATAAATAGGAGTTGCATCTTCTCGTGTGGGTTTCATATTCTCCCCCAATACCTGGATTGATTTCATTTACACTTGCCACACTTTTTACTAGAGACCCATTTAAACAAACATCCAAAACACATCTTCCATGAGACGAATGAGGGGTGAAAAACCAGCAACAGCCAAGTTTCCTCCTAAACTACTGAATGGCCCGAGGGAGGGAAAGAAAAAAATTGACTCATTTATTACTTTAATCACTGGGGAAAAATACGTAGGGTTGAAGATCCCTAGCGCATTTCCCTTTGGGGAGAGTAGAAGCTTTAAAGTACGAGGGAAATAAACACAGGTGTTATTCCATGGGTTTCAGGGATGCCGGCTACAAACATCAGCGCCCGCCTCGGTAGCGTAGATGGTTGCATGTCTGCCTCACGTTCAAGGGGTCCCGAATTCGAATCTCGGTCAGGGTGAGTTACCTGGATAAGGGTTTTTCGGGGTTTCCCTTATCCTAAAGGACGAATGTCGGGTAGCTCTAAGTTCCATGGACCCTGGGCCCATTTGAGCATCATTTCACCCATTCCATTCATCGTCCCATATGACTTAAAAAGTTAAAGAACGTAAATTAAAAAAAGGTCAGAATTAACCCCTGAGTAAGGCTTTAAGAATAAAGAATGCTCCAGAGTTTTCTGATATACTATTAGCTGAATGTTACAAGCTTCTTTTATAACTGAATAAAGAATATTGTAGCATTAAACCGGTGATAAGTTAAAACAGTTTAATTGTGGAACAATTCTAGAATAATTTGGAATATTCTGAAGGGGTTCCCATCCTTTCAGCTACTGTAACCTTAGCACTAGTGGTACTTCTGAAGCTACTAGGAGTATGTTGGGACGAATGTCTGTTCGGATTGGGTTGGTCTCGGCAGAATTATGGCTCCCGATACCTGTGGGAGATTGATTACGCTGTGAGACGCTTTAATGTCCTCTAGAAAGTTAGTGGACATTATCGGCTGGGTTAACGCACGTATCCTCTTGCGTCGCTGTGAAAGTAGAGTGGAGTGTGTTATATGGTAACCCTCTCCGGGTAGTGTAGATGGTAGCGTGTCTGCCTCACGTTCAAGAGGTCCCGAGTTCGAATCTCGGTTAGGGTGAGTTACCTGGAGAAAGTATTTTCCTGGGTTTTCCCTTATCCTTATAGACGAATGTCGGGTAACTCTAAGCTCCATGGACCTCGGACTCATTTGAGCGTCATTTCACCCAGTTCATTCATCGTCCGACATGACTTACGTTGGAAGACGTAAATTACCCCAAAAAATCCTCTCCGGGTATTTCTCTCCTCCGTCTTCCCTCGATATCAGAAGGTGCATAAGAGCTATTTCCCACTCTTGTTGCTATGTCAGGTACCTCTTTCACTACACTAAACTTGTGCGTCACTTATCTAAGGAACAATGGGTGTTTATTTGTAAAATTTACTTTAAACAAGAATTTGTTGAAAGGTCTTCAAATTTGTACCAGTCCTCAGGTGGGCGTGCTGGCGGAATTTTAATCGCAGACCTTCACTTTTCACTAGTTCATCTTAACGACCTCGGCTACCTTGTCATATTAATACAAACAAGTTTTTTTGAGAACAATAACAACCTCAGATAAATTTGCGATAATATGCGGGTTATCCAGAGAATGACATAAAACGATTAAAAACATGAACATGAGCACCGAAATATTTATAATGGAGTTTATAAATTACTATTGGCATACTTTCACCTAAGCGCACTACACTATAGGTATTGTAATAGCCTATGTGTTTGCACTGTACACAATATAGCTACAAACTAGTCGGTAGTAAAAAAGGCAGTGAGCTTTTGCTGTCTCAGTTTAGTGTATTGCTTACGTGCAGCGCGATCACGCATCCGCTTTAACGTTAGACGTTCATTTGGTAATGTTTCGGCTTGCCTCGAATAAAGCATCAATTTCTCTATGTTTGCTACAATTTGTGCGTGGGTCATAACTACTGCTCATTCATCTACACTGTCTAAATGCGCGCCTCGGTAGCGTGGATAGTAGCGTGTCTGCTTCATGTTCAAGAGGTCCGGAGTTCGAATCTCGGTCAGGGTGAGTTACCTGGGTAAGGTGTTTTCCAGGGTTTCCCCTTATCCTTCAAGACGAATGTCGGGTAACTCTAAGCTATATGGATCCTGGACTCATTTGAGCATCATTTCACCCAATTCATTCACCGTCCGATATGACTCAACGTTGGAGGACGTAAATTACAAAATAAATAAATAAATAAATAAATAAATAAATAAATAAATAAATAAATAAATAAATAAATAAATAAATAAATAAATAAATAAATAAATAAATAAATAAATAAATAAATAAATAAATAAATAAATAAATAAATAAATAAATAAATAAATAAATAAATAAATAAATAAATAAATAAATAAATAAATAAATAAATAAATAAATAAATAAATAAATAAATACATCTGTAATCTGTTTATAGCCTTTGGCATTGTCAATGTCTTTTTCATCAACATCGGAACAGCTATCGATATTTTTAAAAAGTCTATAAAATCTTCCACGCCTTTTTTCTTCTTCAGTCTTGCTTTCTGGCAACACACCAGGTCACAAATTTTTCCATGACTTTATCAAAGTTCCTTTCATCCTGGTCCCAAGCAGGTGAAGCGAGTGCAATTAACTCGCCCGGTGGTAAGAGAATTCGAGTAATATACCTAATGAGAATAGTAATTTATCGTCTGTAAAACAAATCTTCATTTCCTACACTAAACACAGTTCTTTTCCAAAACTGATGCGGGTTATTCAGGTTAAAGGGGTTTTACTGTATATTAAACTCAAGTAAAACCTACTATTGACGTATATATTTCTTAATTTTAATGTTGTACAGTGTTATGTATTTAATGAACCATGAACACAATGAAAATATTTGGAGAGTTATCAACATCCTAGTGCCTGATGTACGCTGGGATTCAAACTCAGATGTTTGGCTTTGAATGAATACCTAGAATAGTGCATTAGGTATCAACTCAACACTCTCTGTTGTGCTTCCTGTGAAATAACTTATATTTTCATCGATTTGTGTTTATACATTTTTAATTAGTGATGAAGTTTAATTGTTGTACATGTATGCAGCGGTGTTCACACTACAGTGACAAGTGAAAACAAAGCAAGTTTAAGCCAAAGAGATGCCGATATCGACGTTGTTAGAAAGTCCCTTTCCAATAGGCTACTCCCACAACAGCACTCACTGCTTCTGCAGGGTTCACCTTGACCTCCAACAGAGGACTATTTGCTCAACAGGCTGTAACAGTTTCCGTCGGCATATTAAGATGACGACCACCGAAGGTACTAATACCGGGCACAACTTAATTTTGATGTGTTTAATAAACCATGAAAATAGTGAAAGTATTTTAAACTGCATTAGAAAATTATATAAGCCTCTTACAAAAATAATTTTATTTCTATAAAAACAGACTTTTACGGGAAAGCGTGTAATAGTATTGAATTTCTAATATATGTATATAAAACCTTACTTCAATGACAACGTTCTGTATATTCCAGTATTTTAAACATAGTTTTACCAAACAGAAGGAGGTAACATTTAAATGTCAGTATGTTTAATAGAAAACGTAATAATTTACTAGGTAAATAGCAATGGCTCACGTTCAAGAGATCCCGAGTTCGAATCTTGGTCAGGGGGAGTTACCTTAATAAGTTTTTTACGGGTTTTTCCCTTATCCTAAAAGACGAATGTCAAGTAACTCTAAGCTTCATGGACGCTGGACCCATTTGAGCATCATTTCACCCATTCCATTAATCTCCAATATGACAAACAAATTAAAGGACGCAAATTAAAAAAATAGCAATACTTTACAATTGTGGTATTTCGTTAAGTAAAATATATTTAAACCAAACCTTTAGGTTTAGAAAAAGAACTAAATAAAAGAATCTGTTTGTAACACTCATCTGTTTCTTTATATTTCATCTTTGCACAAATTACTTTACCTTATTTTTTATTTTCTTGTAGGTGCAAGGGAATTATTCAGTACAGTAGACTTTAAGCGATAGTCAACTCTTTTAAAGCTGGCCGCTTAATGACGGCCCTGAAATTCTGTACTATTTGCATGACCAAGATTTAGGAGAAAAAGAAAAAGAAAAATAACTTTCCTCTTGGGGAATATATATACTGGAAAATGCAAATATCAAGAAACAACTCCGGAGTGGTTTACGGCACGAAAAACTATACGTGGGATAAATTGTATATTTTAATGAGACCTACATTTTCATTAAAACACCGCATACTTACATGTTGATATGGAAAACGGAATGTGTACATTACTGATTGCCCCCACACGGTGTATATCCCCCCTTCCGAATATGACAAGAATGGAAGATTCGTTTAAAATACCTAAGTGTTGTCACATAACTCACCCATACACAGGATAAGGGCACATATTTCGGATAGGTGCCTAATTTCGGATGGTAGATTTTCTACTCCATGAGCTACTGTACTCCCTCGGAAATCATGTGAACAAGTAGGAGGAAGTCCCAGGTGAGTACCCAGCCCTTATACAGTTAGTTGCGGTGAAGTAGCATTTGTAAGTTGTTTTGTTCACGATCAGAGTGTTTGAAGATACTTTTCAGGTAAGGTAAGGTAAGGTCCTAAATCACGTACTTACTGCCTGTAATATGATAGATTTCTTATATGCATTTACATATGAAATTACTTATATCTTGTTTAATCCAAGCTGTTATTTATCCAATATGGCGGAATTCTTAATTCGGATACCACAGGACATCGTAATTTCAGATATCCGAAATTAGGAATGAACAATATTTTACCAATCTAAAAGACTTTTTGTTCATCAGATGACACCAGGGCGGAGAAGGAGGTAGTTAGAAGAAGCAATGAGAGAAGCAGTAAAGACCGTCAAGGAGAAGAAAATGCGATTTTTAAAAGCTTTCAAATGGTATGACACACCTCGATCTACACTAGAGAATTAAGCACACGACAAACAGAAAGATATTGACAGTTTATTGACTACAGAAATCGGAAAATAGTGCGCACTTGGTGAGAAGCTGGAAACCGAACTAGCTCCATACTTTACGGTTATGGATGATCGCTATTTTAGACTTAGAAAGAAAGAAATTAAGACAAATGACATTCCAGCTAGCTTTGATCAACAATGTAAGGCATCCATTTGATTCGAGTAGCGGCATATAGCTGGAAAAAAATGTCTCAGGGATTTTATGAAGACACTCTCAACTGGCTTATCGCACTCTACGAAAGTATCCGAAATTAGGCACCATTTTTGTAACCTAATCCAAGTGCTCTTTAATGGTTTTCATTATGTCTTATGTGAACTTACTTTATAATACATTTTTGACTAAGGGACTGTAACGTTGTCACAGAATTTCGTGTCTATTGATGTACTATAACATGTAGAATACCCAAAAATAAAAACGGTATCCGAAATATGGCACCCTTACTCTATTAATACCTATCGCTGCATTTACTGTAACAAACATTATAGATCTGGCAGCATGGGAGACATATGCACTCTCATACTCTCATTTCCTAATAAACAGGTCCGCTACCGGAGCATATAAGCTGTTCAAGCTCCCCTGCCCTTCATATCCCTCAAGCCTTCCTGTCGTAGGCATACGGCAGGTTTCCTTTGAAAAGTCTGTTAAATCCTCTTCATTGCTGCATTCAGAAAGATTCATATAACTGCAAAACCATAAGAAATGCGTAGAAAATTACTGCAAAATATTGTAGACCTCTTTAAATTATGCAATTGACGTTGAATGTTTTTATAGCTTCAGTGTTTACGAGATGTGTTATATTTTTGTTGTGTATTTTCCATTATCCAAGCTGTAAAGAAAAATATTCCATCATATACACAGCTAGAAAATACCTTTTACTTACAGATATTAGAGAAAACGTTTTATAAGAATAAATAACTAAATAAATAAATCACAGAAATCTGGGTGACCATAATGTTTGTTTTACTTCTTGTATTTTTAACTAAGATACTTAAAAATGTTCCGGGAAATTGTGATATGAATTTTTGGGCCGATTTTGTTTTTTCAAAATGGCATTTATGTTACTTCTGATATTTTTTTCTTTAAGGATTAACGCCGTTTATCCAGTTTGGTCATATCGCATGATGAATGAAATAATGCTCAAATGAGTCCAGTGTCCATAGAGCTTAAAGTTACCCAACATTCATCTTTCAGGATAGAGGACAATCCCAGAACAAACATCCTAGAGGTTGAGTAACCTAACCGAGATTCAACTCGGACCGCTACCACTACACCACAGAGATGAGTATTTGATATTTTATGAGCTCTTTTTCCTTTAAGATATACACAGCTTAATGCTGTGACATATTACTAAGGACAAGAGTTTGAAGAACGATACATTCCAGTCGTGCACAGGGCGAGGCTCGAATGTGCGACCTTACTGTTACCAGCCAATCCCGGATTGGGGCAGTGGGATCAATGCCAAATATTTTCACACTTCATTACGCCACGAAATATGTATTCATGTATTCCTCCTCTTCTTTCCACCTCTTTGTGTCACTTTTGTTGCTGTCTGGGATTAAAGAAGTGCTACAATAGGTATACTTAACTGCCTAACCTTTCACGATTGAAGACTTTATTGTTAAAATACTGCTTTTTAATGTGGTATTCTGACTGTATTGATGTATTGTTTCGTCGCTCGTTATGGCGTACATCATCAGAGGACATAAAGAAAATTTGAAGTGGACTTCTGAACGGAAGGATAAAGAACCTAAAAACAAAAGAAATAACGAATATCGGGAACGATATGTTAACTAGTGACAAAACCTTTTAATGTGACAGCTATTTAATAAAACTGATTTGTAAGAGATTACCCAAGAAAGTGATGCAATGGGAACCAGAAAAGGAAATGAAGAAGTCAAAAGAAATACGATCTATCATGATCATATTTTTAATATCGTAATGTAGAAGATGAACATGATAATATATTTAATTTAAGGAGCTGTAATCCTAAGGCTAATATCTTTAAGCAATTTCTTTTCATTTTTCGAGCCAACTTTGTTCAAATCTGGAAACGCCAATTTGTAAATTGACATGAGCCCTATAGGAAAGAATTGAAATACTTTAAAAGTTCTCATCAAAGAAACTTTAAAAATTAAATTCGTGAAACTGGAATATCTATCAGTTCAGATTCTAACAAAATTAAATAAAAATATCCATTTTTCACTAACGATGTTGGATATATAAGATTTTCTGAGAGGCTTTCAGAAAGAAGTAACTATATTTGACTCATAACCAGAAATGGAAAGATAGGGTCAGACTGAAAAATTGCCATAGCCGGGATTTGAACCACGGATCTTCTGGTTTCCGTCCAGTCGCTCTAATCCTTGAGCTACTACGGCCAACGTGCCGACATGACATTAAATTCTCCAACTGACTCGTGTTTTTCCCGGTAAACCACTTAGGAGTTCTCATAAACACATGAGCCAACTACTTTAATGACGACTTTAAGTACTTTAAGGCCCGGGCTTAAAGTAAAAAATGTAATAAAGCCCGGGCCTTAAAGTAATGTTATAAGTCGTCATTAAGGTAGTTGTCTCATGTGGTTTACCGGGAAAAACACGAGTCAGTTGGAGAATTTAATGTCATGTCGGCACGTTGGCCATAGTAGCTCAAGGGTTAGAGCGGCTGGATGGTAACCAGAAGATCCTTGGTTCAAATCCCGGCTTTGGCATTGAATTTTCCAGTCTGACTCTATCTTTCCATACTTTAGCCTACACACGGCCAGTGTGAAAGAACAATTAATTTCCATAACCAGAAATGTCTGAAAAGATCGTATATGCATCCATAGCGTAAAATTTAAGGTAAAATAATCTGGTAACAGTGATAGCATTTACTCTTATTAAATTTTAAGAAAATATACTAAAAGCTACATATTTTAAGAGACTCTCCTAATAGTTACTCTTAAATTTCAACGTCCAGCAAGCAGTACATCAATAAAAGCCATGTTTCAAGGAAGCTTTTAATACAATTTTCTGTTAACTTTTTGCCAATTTCAATGAAATCTGAAATGTGTTAGTGAAGTTTCTTCTGATTTTTATGTATAACAATTGAACCGTTCCTTAGTTCAATGTGTAAGAGGTATGCAGACGATTCAGAGGGAACAAAGTGATGCAGAAAAATCTAAAGAATGGGACTAATTATATGAATAAAGTAACAAACGAAGCTTTATTCCAGAATAACTTTTTGAAACTTGGCTACGCCCATTTCTTCAAAAACTGAGCGGAAAAGCGTATTTTAATACAAAACTCTATATAAATCTCGCATTCTTCGGGTGAAGCGTGGACAAGCATTTTAAATTGTGGTCAATGTCACTGGTTCTGTAATGGAAATGGACAGGAAACAACATCCGCTAAACGTGCAAAATGCATGTTAATATTAACCTCCACAGGTTCACACTTCAGCAGTGCTGCCGCATTTTTACAGTCCCATTATAAATTGTAAACAAACCACTGTGGTTCAAACTGGTGCAGTTTCAAACCTCGTCACTGCAACTGAGATTGTGTGTAGAAAATATTACTACGTAATAAGAATTATACAAACAAAACACTAACGTTTGGACCTTGTTTACCACCTAGGAACAATTGAATGTCATGTGCGTTAATCTCTCCTGAACAGTTTTACTGTGACAGATTGAGTGATTTGTGAAATTTAAGGCATTCTTAGAATTATATTATCACTTGTCAGACATAGGAAATACCGAAGGGTCGAACACATTTCCAACAATAACAGATCGGTATAGAGTAAAATATTTCGGTAGACTGGTAACTAATATGCGATTTTGGTCGATGTACCAAAGAAACCGTAGGGTGGTCAGCTCTGCTCCCAAAACTATGAGGTTCGTTGTCTATTATGACAGGATTCTTAAGCAGTTGGATTCAGGTAAGACTTAACAGACTCAACTATTACCAATACAAAGAACGGTGGTGAAACACGGTATCGTGTGTGGTCTTATTAATTTTAGAAAGAAACAAGTTCACATTTACACACTTCAAAAGGGTATGAAGACTGATTTTTCATACCTGCAGTAGAAAATCGAACTCTGAACTATAGATTTGAAAGGCAGCATGGTCTCTACTACCCCATAGGGGCAATCGGCGATTATTAAGTTGCTGAATATGGATACACTCGTACTAGTCAACTGTAACATGACTTCATGAGCAATGAATGGTTGGAGTACGATTATTGTCTGTTCTTCCGCACTTCATCTATCATATCAGTCACGAAATAGCAATAAGAAAGATATCTTCATGTAGAACTGAAGTCATGAAAAGATTTTGTGCTCTGTGACGTGAAGAAAAAGTAACGGAACATAGTTATTCTGCAAGTGCTTTAAAAATGTCAGCGATCGCAAGATAAGGTATGAACAGGTAGACATTAAGGATCACTTTAATGCAGCTACTTGCGTACAGTGACCCTTAACACAGCTTTTTGAAGATACGCTGGCTCACCCACGCGTTGAACTTTCCTCGCTGTACACAATCTTTTATTGTAAGACGATTTCTTTTATGTTGGCTAGAGCACGTACTACTATTCTGGTCGCCCAGACTACAGGACACGCCCCTATTACGACACGAAATTCCAAGGGGTACCCAAAATGTATAATTAGAAATGTAGGTATATTTGGTTTTTCTCTTCCCATGCCACGAGAACAGTGCTCTGCATCCTATTCCCAACTTGTTTACAATGGAGGATATTAATTTGGGGTTACTCTCGACCCTCATAGGGTTAATTTATGCTGATTCTATGCATGATAATAATTGTAAATGTACAATTCTTTGCCAGAAAGGATATATTACATTAAAATATACACCACCCGCTAGAAGCCTTTCGCTAATAAATAGATCCTTCCATTACTTGCTGGGACAAACTTTTGGACCATATGGAGAGCGCTGAAAACAACATTTAGACATGTCTTCTCCCTTTTATGAAACTTACTTTTCCCCATAACGGATATGTAATTCTACAAAACATGGTTTACTGATAATATAAATCGATAATAAGAATAAGAATGAATATGGCTGGCCCCGTAGCTCAGTCGGTAGAGCACCTCCCTGCCGTGCTAGGGGTCCCAGGTTCGATTCCCGGCGGTGGGGTTGGGGAGTTTTCTCCGATCAAGATAATTCCCCATATTCCCCAGAGTCTGGAAGTATGAATGAGAGTGTGAATGTGTACGTGATCTAATGATTAAAAAACCAAAGATGACGAGTTAACACCTTCAGTATGTTCCAAAGGAGAACGGCCGCCGATATGACCATAGCAGATAAAGGCGGGGTATAAATGGAACAAGGGGAGGGGGAAAGAATGAAAATATAATCCTCCCATTGCAGCTAAAAAGAAACACTATGTACATCAGGTCAAAGTAGACATAAACAAAACACACGTGCGTGTGGTGAAAAAAAAAAAAAACAATAATATTTAACGTTTAACAAGTTCTACGAAAAATAGCCATAATTTGCCATCGATAAAGGGGTGAAATTAATATTTAGAGTTTACAGGTGTGCAGTTTCAAGTATTTACAGTATAAGTAAAGAAACATTCATAGCCGGTAAGGTTTTTTTGTGTAATTTAGTCATATCGGACGATGAATGAATTGGGTGAAATGATGCTTTAATGAGTCCGAGGTCCATAGAGCTTAGTTACTCGACATTCGTCTTTTAAGATAAGGGAAAACCCCGTAAAAGCCTTATCCAGGTAACTCACCCTGACTGAAATTCGAGCTCGGGACCTCTTGAACGTGAGGCAGACACTACCATCTACGCTACCAAGGCAGGCAGTTGGTGAGGTTAGAGCTCCATGCAAGAACGTGTCTCACTAGTGCTGGATGTTGTTTGTGACGAGTTTATGAGAGAGTGATCCTTCGAAAAAGTCAGAGCGCTTAAAAGATCCAGTGGGGAGGGGTAAGCGCCTGATGCTGCTGCACATAGGAAGTGAAAATGAATATGTCAAGTGTGGCGAGCTTGCATTCGTATCCAAAACAACCGGAGATTATCACGAGAAAATGAATGCCGACGTTTTCAGATCATGGTTTGAAAAGAATCTCCCTAAATTACAGCCAAATGCAGCCTACCGCAGTGTGAGCTTAGAACACAATTCAAATGAATCTTGGGGGAAAAAGGTGACGTTATTGCTTGGCTACGGAGTAAAAATATAATCTAAATATAACCTATGAGGGTCTTAAGATGAAATTACTGGCATTGGTCAAATCTAAGCTAAACAATACGCAAAATATGCAATTGATGTAATGATCAACTTGTGCGTGACAATGTACTCCGACTGCCGCGTCATTTAAACCCAATAGAGATGGTGTGGAGTCAGATAAAGAGTTAGTCGCCAAAAATAACATGACCTTCAAACTGCAAGACGTGCATGCCCTAGTTGTTGCATCATCAAGTGATTGAGTGCAGCATGTGATTCGAGAGGAACAACAAACTTGGAACTTGGAGAATATTGTTGATGCCATTGTGGTAGTAATTGTGTTCTGTCAGTGGCCGGGGAATGATACAAATGAACATTTTGTTTGTGTCTACTTTATTCACGTGAAGATTAGTTATTTATTAATTAAAGATAAAAAGATTACTAGATAGAAAGACTGCAATACAACAGTACTACCAACTCTATCACCGTTAACTATTACAATTCATACTCTTGGTTGTTACAGAATACTTCGATTAGCAATTCATACTGCAAGAATAATGAAGGTTCAGCCTATTCAAACTGATCCTATTTCACAAATATATAAGTATGTTCGTCCGTAGTGCTGGCAGGTTATGTAGAGCCTGAGTGTATTTTGCTACGCACACTTCCCTAATGGGGTTTAACCGTAGTTAGACGGCGAACTCACGTTGCCGATCGATAATGCGAACTGGCAAGGTTGAATGGTGTAAATTAAATTGTAATTGTGTGCATTACGTAACTTTGTGTAATTGGCAAGTGTTCAACTGTAAGTCAGTGAAAATAAAGAACATTGTTGAGTTTGTGTAATTGGACTTTTTATTTCACGAGCCCACAAAGTCACACTGGTGTCAGGAAGCGGGACGACAACTTCACCGAACATTACAAACATGGACGCGGCATTGGAAATGCTTTTGCAGAAAATGAACGAATTAACAGCGAAGTCGGAGGCGGCAAATATCAACTTGGCCGCAGAGTTGAAGGAAATAAAGACGGCAAATGTAAACCTCGCTGCAAAAACAGAAGCGGCAAATAACAGCCTGGCCGCAGAGTTGAAACAAATGAAGACGGCCAACGACAACATCACCGAGAAGATGGAAGAAATAAAGACCGAATTGACCACAGAAATAAAGGCAGCGAACGACAGTCTGGCCACGGAAATGAAGGAGGCGAACGAGGTCCTCGCCGCCAAGTTTGAGGAACGGTTGGACGGCGTGAGGGATGACGTCACGAATCTGGGCAAGCGGATGGGTCAAGTAGACGACCGCCTAATGATTTAGAGGAAAAGGCCGACAACATCGCCAAACCCCTCACCCGCCTGACAGAGGAACACCGACCTTATGTGTGGACGGAGGGCGCCGAAGACGCTTTCCAGCACCTGAAGGAAACCCTGTGCAGTGCTCCAATTTTGGGTTTCCCACAACTGGGTGGCGCCTTCATTGTGGACACCGACGCTAGCGACCATTGCATTGGAGGTGTCCTATCGCAGATCCAGGACGGCCATGAGCGGGTGATAGCCTACTACAGCAAGACGCTATCCAAGGCAGAGAAGAACTACTGCGTCACCCGACGGGAGTTACTGGCGGTAGTAAAGACATTGGAGCACTTCCACAAGTACCTGTACGGTCAGCCATTCCACCTGAGGACTGACCATTCCGCCCTAACCTGGCTATTGAGCTTTAAGAACCTGGAAGGCCAGACAGCACGTTGGGTCCAGAGGCTGCAGGAGTACGACTACACTCGGAACATCGTAGAGGGAAGAGCCACGGTAACGCTGACGCCATGTCCCGAAGACCCTGTCCAGAAGAGTGCGGCCAGTGCATAAGAGTGGAAGAGAAGGAGCGTGCCGCAGCAGTCCGAGTAGTTGTGGCAGTGCCTGCTGAAGGCTGGGATAGCGCAGGCCTGAGGAGGGAGCAGCTGGCGGACGCATACTTGGGGCCACTCTTAAGGGAAGTGGAGGCAGGGACGAGACCAACCTGGGGGGACATCGCACCGAGGAGCGCCACCTACAAGTCGTACTGGGCCCAATGGGACTCGTTGAAGACCAGAGAGGGCGTGCTGTTCCGGGTATGGGAACCACCCGATGGGAAGACGCAGAGAGAACAGTTGGTACTTCCCCGGAGTAAGGTACCGGAAGTCTTGGAAGAAGTGCACGCTGGTACTTCAGGAGGACACCTGGGAGCGAACCGAACGATTGACAAACTTCGGCAGCGCTACTACTGGCTGAGACTCCGAGCAGATGCTGGTGGTGCACCTAGACCGTCTAGCCCGCTACGATGGTGCTGTTCGGGACGACCAGCCTTGAGGAGGGAGCAGTGTGACGCAGACGGCGAACTCGCGTTGCCGAATGATAATGCGAACTGGCAAGGTTGAATGGTGTAAATTAAATTGTAATTGTGTGCATTACGTAATTTTGTGTAATTGGCAAGTGTTCAACTGTAAGTCGGTGAAAATAAAGAACATTGTTGAGTTTGTGTAATTGGACTTTTTATTTCACGAGCCCACAAAGTCACAATATATATATAAACCTGAACCGTTTTAATAGGCCACAACTTTTGAACCAATAATAGGACACACCTGCAACTTTGGGAGAGTATAATACACAACTGGAAGATTACAGTGCACCATTTACCTTTGAGAGAAAATGTTGGAAGTGTCCTCCACCAGCATCTATGGTTCTTTGGTACTATTTTCTTTGATACGACTGTCAACACTAATATTTATATGGGTATCTTCAAGACATCTGTGGAGTAGCCGCATGAATTGAGAGAAGGTTATTTCCAGCAAGATGGAGCAACGTGCCATATATCTAATGACACCAAAGACCCACCAGATTCCCTGACCTAACCTCAACTTCTTTTTTCTTGTGGGTGTATATAAAAATAGAGCGTACAAGAATAGGACACGGACAATTGAAGTTTTCAAGGAATCCATTCGAACCGAAATAAGTAACATTGGCGAGGATACTCTCCGTAAAACTTCAAAGAATATATTGAGACGAATGCAAGCGCGTTAAGATGCTGGTGGAGGACACTCCCAACATTTTCTCAGAGATGTAAACAGTGTAACGTAATCTCCAAATTGTGTATTACATTCTCCCAAAGTTGCACGTGTGTCCTATTATCGGTTTAAAAGTTATGGCATATTGAAGTGGTACGGGTTTAATATGGATCACACTGTATTTAAAACTGGAAGCTTAAGCTCTCTACGATGATACACTATTATTTGTTATTAATGCAAAACTTTATCTGTAATTATGAAATTTTCATAACTTTACAATTTTTAACTAACACAACATTTCGTTATTCAGTTTATTTTCTCTTCTTACATATTTAGTTCTTTTAAAAACTTAATTAGAGTGATATCTTTGTGGTGTCTCTGCACCAGGCAGCGTAAACCACTAGTTATACAGGAGGTTCCAAACGACAGTGGCAAATTTCGCTAAAGATATTTGCGAGAACACAGTAATAGGAGCTTTTATTTTACCTTTAAAGAATATTTTTTGTTCGGGGCATTTTAATACATCTCCTTCTGGCATGTTTAAACGTAAAATTTGAGTTTGCCCTATTTTAAATGTTTTATTTAAGTTGCCCATGGAAAGACAGGCACGCGCGCTGGGATATTTCCAAATTGCTTTTATACAGCGTCCTGCGCAGTGGCGTAGCTGCCTAAGGCAGTATGCGGAAAGCGACGCCGGTTCTATCCCATCCATGGGGGGGGGGGGAGGGATTTTAAGTCCCGGGTATAGAGCCAGTACCCATGCAGCATCGTGAGGAAAGTGAGGAGCTTACGCTAGGTAAGCGGCCCTGGTCATGAAAACCGAAGTTCCGGCTGAGGGATACCGAGATGCTGACCACATCTTCTCGTATCGGTTGGATGATCGCCAACCTCTGCCGAGTGTAAGTGGGCGTGAGGCCTGCAATCGGGTTGGCAGGCCTTGGCTCTCTTAGGGCTGTCGCGCCAAAGTTTATTTATTATTTTATTCAGCGGCTATGAAACCGTGTATTGGAAATGCAATTTCAATATTAAAATTTCAAACTTTTGGCTGTTGTCGGACACAACCAGAAGACATATATACAATCATTATTAATAGTAGTATTTGTAAATTATTTAAATATTGGTATTTATATAAATATAATATATTTATTATTACTATTATGAACGAAAAATACATGATGTGCTTTATTTTTCTTTAAAGAATTATTTAAACATGTTTCCTGAACAGCATTAGTGCTACCGCTGAAAGCGATTTACTTGTTAAAATTCGCCCAGATAAGAAAAAAAGTTGGTGTATTTCATTTTGACAGAATAATACATATAGCTTCTTATTTTCTCCCCGCTAACATCTTGTAATTTTTTTTAAATGTAAGTCCTCCAACGGTGCCATATCGGATGACGAATGAAATGGGTCAAATGATGCTCAAATTAGCCCAGGTTCCATAGAGTATTAGAAAAACATTCGTCTTTCAGGATAAGGGAAACCCTCGGGGGAAAAAAAAAAAAAAAAAAAAAAACTTATCTAGGTACTGGCCTTGACCGAGATTTGAGCTGGGAGCCTCTTGAACGTGAGGTACTACATGGCAAAGCGAGAAGGCGTATCGGAAAAAAATTCGCAACACAGAGATGTTTACCTCAGCTTATCGCACATATACGGGGAGTTCAGTGTATGTTCAGATATAATCATGTCTTCTGGAGAGCAATGTGTCATACATCGGCAAGCGCGAGAAAACGTATCATATAGACACACGCAGCTTCCAATCGCTCTACTTGTGTTTCGTAACTTACTGTACATCGATTTATTAATATTTCACTCTACTAATCGACCAGATAAGACCCGATAAGAGACGATCTCAGCGCTGGTCAACTGAAGGTCAATACGTCTCAACGCACTGTCGAGTAATTGATACGCTACCATCTACGCTACCGAGGCGAGCTAAACCCTTATGTGACAAATAGGTGCAGCCCTTGATGCAATACCATCACTGGGTCAGGCGTGCGTTCTTCTCCCCTTTTCGCCCACAACCCTCTCATGTGACATCCACTTTAAGTTTATTGGATGTATAACTTCGGCTTTATATGATTTAAATCCTGTGTTTCGAGTACCAACATTGACTATTGCAGCACAGGGGGATTGGCCTTAAGTATCTCTACGTGATGAAAAAGGCCTGTGGTTTTTATTAGAAGCCCGGCGCCGAACAATCGCGGGAAATCCTTGACATATCGAACCGTAATGTGACATTAATGCTGCCACACGTGAAGAAAACGTGTTCCCACACGTGGGAGCAGTTACAAGTCACGAGGGGCAAAACCCTCCAACGTTTGTAACGGAATCTGTTAAAATTACATAGTGAGGCATTTGTTTCCTTTCCACTTGCAATTGTTTTGTTTCACTTTCATCTTGCCATCTAGTGCAATTATTTAGGCATGACGTAGTGTGACCTCAAAGAACTCGCTTTCTTTCAGGTAGCAGACCTAGTAGTAATATAATCATATTTACTCCCAAGGACACGTTTTGTGTGTGTATATGTTTGTATGTGACTAATGAAGACTACAGGGATATAATCTTTATGTAATAAGTCTATAATCCTTTCTGGTACGACAACCAGAATTATGTTCACTTGGCTTGGCACCATATAGCTAGATATATAGCCGAGCCATTGATTTATCCAACAGGGTTTCTGGTATATTTTTATTAATATCTTCTTCATAATTCAAGATACAGGTGTATACTACCTGTGTTACCCTCGATTTTCTATCTATCTACTTCTAAAAGTCTCACGATCTTCCTCCTGTTGGTATCATTATTCGTTTGTTACCATTAAATGGTCTTTTAATGTTAACCTATAATGTCTCAATTTATCAGTTTAATTCCTTGACATATTCAAGTATTAGGAATTTTAAACTCCTTTCGGAAATTTCGTTTCTAAAAGCATCTTATTTTTTTATTATTTTATTAGTAGTTGTTCCATAAATATTGTATTTTACAGTGTTAAATCACATTTTAAAGCAATTAAATAATATGGATGATATGCACGCATTCCAATGGATCTCTCTGAAATATTAATGTCTTATGCCCAATTTCACCAACAGATGTTAAGACTTAATACTGCCGTTAGTCTCTTTAGCATTAGTTGTAGCGAAAATTACATTTTATCAATAAGTTTTAGCTTAACATTCGTGGTAAAATCTCTTATTAAAAATAACAAGCCATATTTCCAGGGGCGGCTTCTGAGGTAGTGCCATTGTGCCATGGCACTATCTGTATAAAAACGAAAGAAAGAAAAGTGTATAGGAATTGCGCAAAAAAGATTGTCTCTGAATATCTGCTCCCTCGTGTGAATAGGAGCGTTAAACGCAAGCGCTCTGTCTGGTTGTTTTCCGTGGCTTGGCGCCGATTCCAGAACGGCACCATCTGCGCTCATAAGCGCGTGTGTTAAGGGCTAGGATTTCTGCTTATACACGGCTTCTTATGGGAGAAGGTGGTGCCGAGATTTCTCCGGCGCATAACTTACGCTTTATCCGCTAGAGTGCAGTAAAGCACGGGACTGTCTCTCTCTCACGAAATCGCTTCGTATAACATTCTCCATGAACTGTATTATCAAACTTTTACTGTACTCGTTACACTTGTGCGTAACAAGAGTACGGTTGTAATAAATATCTATTTCCGTTTCCCTGCACGTTCTGTTTGGTACAATATATTATAAAATAGGATGGATTATTGATAACATTACCTAAATCTTTCGTAATTGGTACACCTATTTATATTTTAACAACCTTTATTTATTTATTCATTCATTTATTATTTATTTAATTATTTATGGCATCGTCAATGCAATGCCTCACCGGCCGCCCCTGCATATTTCTGTTATTAAGTTGTTAGTAGTTGTAAAATTGTCAACATTGAGAGCATGAACGTCTAAATGGCATCCGTAATAGAGAACGGCCTATGAGGAGAAATGAATATTCTCTATGGAGGTATAGACTGTTGTTATGAAGGTTATTGAGGAAGTACAAGGGAGGTTAGAACATGCATCGAATAGAAATATGCTTCAAGTATTAATAACTTTATAATTTTATAATTCACTGAATTCTGTGGTTAATACACCGTCCACCTCCCGGCTTGAAACGTTCAAATCTCGTCACTTCTGTCCTTCTTCGCATCTCGTTTTAAATTTTCGTAATATTGGCGAAACTGCAAGGTACTTCTGGTTGGTTGCCCGCCTCGGTAGCGTAGATGGCAGCGTGTCTATCTCACGTTCAAGAGGTCCCGAGTTCGAATCTTGGTCAGGGTGAGTTACCTGGATAAGGGTTTTCCCGGGGTTTTCCCTTATCCTGAAAGACGAATGTCGGGTAGCTCTAAGCTCCATGGATCCTGGACTCATTTGAGCATCATTTCACCCAATTCATTCACCGTCCGATATGACATAACGTTGGAGGACGTAAATTAAAAAAAAAATACTTCTGGTTGTGACATATGCATCCGAATTAAACGCATTTTCAACTTTCTCCCATGTCACATCTTTCTCTTTCACATTTACCGCATCCGTCCTCTTATTTTCCACAATATCTTTATATTTAGTTACTAATTCAACAAACAATTCTTTCTCTACTGTTTCTCTTCTGATCTTGTTTACCCGCCATTTTTTCAGCTGTGTATAAATGAAAGTACAAACAAAAGCGCATCACAGTGCGTTCAGATAATAATAGATTCATCAACAATCTTCTATAAATTTAACATTTACAAGTCTCTCGGTGTTAACACGCGTTTGTTAACATTTTCAGTAAACAAATTGGTGAAATGAAGAATTTTAACACTTTTGTCAACGCTGTGGCAATTGTTACGTTACATTTGCTAACGTCGATTTTAACATGTGTTGGTGAAATTGAACATTAGAACTATAAGAACGTCCAAGCTGGAATATTATAAAGTTTGAGTTTAGCCAGTGAGTTAATTTTCATGAGCAGTGTAACAAAGTTGAACACAATAAATGTTTTATAAGACTATTTATATCAAGAGGTCCCGAGTTCGAATCTCGGTCAGGGTGAGTTACCTGGATAAGGTTTTTCCGTTATTTTCCCTGATCCTTCAAGACGAATGTGGGGTAACTCTAAGCTCCATGGACCCTGGACTCATTTGAGCACCATTTCACCCAATTCATTCACCGTCCGATATAACTTAACGTTGGGGCGGACGTAAATTACAATATATATATATATATATATATATATTATAACCTAAAAGTCCTCAATTTTTTCTGTTGAACAGTACTACAGTTTAGAGAAATAAACGCATAAAGTTGTTATTTTGTCGTACTTTAAGCGTATAAAAGAAAGGAATTAAGAGTTCTAATATTTTCTAATCGAATAAACAGTTTATTATTTAAAAAATAACTTCTAGACTCCAAAGCTGTTTAAATATTCTAATTCTTTCCTGGGAGTGACGTACTCTTTGTCATACATTTAAGATGTTCATGTTTCAACACTTAATAAAAGTAAACAATAAAATATTATTCCAAATACGTGATAGTGGAGTGGATAGGTAGAGTCAGACTGAAAAATTCAGTGCCATAACCGGGATTTGAACCACGGATCTCCCGGTTTCCGTCCGGTTGCTCTTAACCATTGAGCTACCTCAGCAACATGCCAGCATGACAAATTCTACAACTGACTCATATTTTTTTTTCATAGATTCAAAATGGACAATTTACTGTTATTAACATCTCCTCAAGTAATTGCTTCCACCAAAGCTGTTCTGCTACAACAGAAGCCTGGACAATAAACTCTGTTTCTGATGAGGACAATGACATTGCTTTCTTATTCCTTGTTGGCCACACTACTGTGTTCCCAAACACTCCAAACTAAATAATAAAAACAAAAGTAAACATTTTTTAATCCAGATTTATTGAACCCTATTTTACACAGTGCTATATTAGGGTTAGCGTTGATACATAAAAATATACAATTTTAACAAAAATATTTTAAGTACTAGAAGGAAGAAATGATGTTTTAATCTAATACTGATTAATTTAAACTATTTCAGACGTTTAAACACTGAGTTTATAAACATCATGAAGTACTTATACTGTTGTGGCTTCATTAGCAAAAATGTGAGTGGAGCAGAAAGTTCAGTTCCTAGAGAGTCTAGCTGGAATATTAATTCTTGTCTTTCTTTCCAGAAAATGGGACAACAGAAAAGGAGGTGAACCACAGTTTGAAATTCTTCACCACACATGCTCTCGGGGTTGGATGTTAAGTGAAAGCGTGGTAAGTATTCACCAAATTTACCATGTCCACTTAAAAATTGTATCAAAACAAAATTTGGTACAAGAGTTTCACATTTTCCTCTGTCATATACACTAGGGAAAAATAATGTTTTTGTTAAACTTCCATTTGGAGTTGTTAGCCATTGTTGGTTCCATTCTTCAAGAATATGTTGATGTATTATTCTCCTTACATTGGAAATAGGACATAAAGGGTATGTCACAGGAAGATTGGATTCTGCAGCCTTCTTAGCCAAGCAATCAGCTCTCTCGTTACCTAAAATTCCACTGTGCCCTTTAAGCCATCCCATGCAAATATGTCCTGGATGGTTTTGAAGCAAGGTTCTGATTTCATGTGCTAATGAATTTAAGTTGTATTTATCATTAATAGCGAGTAGAGCTGATTGTGAATCACTAAGAATACGGGCACTGCTTCCATTAACAGTACACCATTTTATAGCTTCTTTAATTGCTAAGAGCTCCGACTGGAATACAGAACATTCAGGTGACAATTTAAACATGGAGTGAGGTAGTTCCGTTTGGTTTTCGTAAGTAACAAAAGCACATCCTACTGCAGATATATTATCTTCAAATTGAAAACGCGAACCGTCTGTATATATGTAATAATCATGAAAATTAGATATTTCCTTTAAGGGGGGACGTATGCAAATATTCAGGGTCTTACATAAATAGTCATAACATCCAAAGTTTTCATGTTAGAGAAGTGAAACTTAGTAAACTCATTTAAGATAATACAGTTAATATGCACAATTTGTTTCATAATTTTCCATTGTTTATAACTAATGCTACATATTTTTTCTATATGCAGAGATATTTACAAACTTAAGCCCATGTTTTTCAAACTTCACATATGCTATCATTCTGAAATGTTGTATGTTATTTTAAAACACACTAAAATTGGATTTGTTGGATTTAGATTTCTTATTGAAGCAGTATAGAATTTAAAGAAATTGTTAATCATATGCATACTTTAAAAATTAAAATAATTTCACATATTTTGTATCATCACATTCCATCTGGAGCTTAATCTTAAATTCTAGAACCATCAAAATGTTTATTGTGGCATAAGAAAGCTGTGTGCTAAATTGCATCACTGTAGATGAAGTAGTTTGAGAGAAAAGTGGGTTGAAGTTGTAGAAAATGCAAGTTACGGGGAAAGGCAATTAAAAATGCAATAAGTATTATTCAGTTTGACTTTTAATTATAAGTCAGAACTTCCCATATCCATAGTCTGTATCCTCATTCTGGTCTTCTTCAGCCTTTCTTTTTAAATTCCTCTTCTGTCTTGCTTCTTTCTGCATTAATTTCATAGTTCTTTCTGCACCAACGATGCGAATGTTGTCGATACTCTGCAAAATTGTTTCCATAAACACACCAAGTTGATACCCAAACTGATGCATAACTTTCTTTCTGTCAACATTCCCATCATTAAACACTATTGCAGCATCAAATTTAGCAATTTTAACCGCTATGGAAGACACAAATGATATGGGACACCTTTTCCATATCAAACTGTTGAGGCTTTCATTTGGGTTTTGTGTCTCTCCATAGAGATATTTTTTTTAGCAAGTCCGGGTGTGCTAAGAACAGGTAGGTGGGCTTTATAGATTCCAGGATAGCTGATGGAAGACTATGTGTTGCTACTATGCTACTATGCAACACTAGGACATTTAATTTTTTAAAGGTACATACAAACCACGTACAGTCATAATATTTTGGTGTTTGATAGCTAACACTATATACTATTTTACAAAATAATAAAAAATCACATTTTTTTTAAAATTTTCTCGTAAGTCCCCCCTTAAACAGGTTACAAAACCTGTAAACATTTAGGGGTCTCCATGAGATATACGCCGTTTGAGGCGACTTACTGTGCTGTAAGTACTTAAGTCCAAAATACTTAATTTCTATCAATTAACTTAATAGTGGTTTAACTATGAAGCCTGGGACCTAAACATTTTCAGCATATTAAGTCGCCACAAACGGTGCATATCACATCGCATATGAGAACCCCCAGTGGTTTACTGGGAAACATACGAGTCAGTTGTAGAATTTGTCATGCTGACATGTTGCCATGGTAGCACAATGGTTAAGAACAACCGTGGGAGACTGAGAGATACGTAGTTCTAATCCCGGCCATGGCATTGAATTTTTCAGTCTGACTACATATCCAAACCTTAGCCTACACACGTCTAGTGTGGGGGAAAGATTAATGGTATATTTCTTGGTTATTTAATAAAGTTGTGGGTTTCTAATAAAATTTTAACGACATGAATACAAACTCTCTCACTCAATGGAGAACCGTATTTATCAACAAAGTGTCTTGAATGACTGTGCAATATTTTAACGAGACATTTCTGAGAAATTATACAAATTAACAAATGAACTAGCAAAGTTGGAGTCAGTACCTCTTCATCTCAATAAATGGTTTTCAGGGCTTACATTTTCTATTGCTCAAATAAACACAGCTCGGCAACTTTTGTTAAAGTTAAGATGTAAATTATGAGGGCAAGTACACGATAAAATAGTGTGTCAGGTTAAGAAGGTAATTTGTTAGTTAGTTACTAACGCTCCCCACATGGCAACCTTGGCCTTCGGGGTAACCTCACCCCACCAAGCGATGACCGGACCCATTTCTCAGGTGGAGGCACCCAGAGGGCGGTGTCCATTACCTCCGATGATAGGGTGATAGTGAAGATGGCGGTGAGGTGAGAGGATCTACAGTTTTTACCGTGGACTCCGAACCACGTTGGGCATAGGGGATACTTCACGTGTGCTAGACAGAGGTGAAGGCGTGGATAGGGCCGACTTAAAATCGCCAACCCCAGAGCCGGGAATCGAACTCGGGACCCTTAGAACGGGAGCCGCGAACGAAACCACCGCGCTACCCCGGCGCCCAGAAGGTAATTTGTTACATAATGCGCTCTGGTTAAAACGTTTCTGGAGCAAGGTACCAACAGCATGCAGCTTTTGTTGGGGTAGGCCATTAGCACGACATTTCTAAGAGTTTTTGCGATACATCTTCATTTTACTTACTGCACTTAATTTTCTGTTTGCGTGCGACCTGAAAATGTGACATAGTTTTGTTTAAATGTTTCTGAATATCATTAGCAAATTAGAAGCAGCATTTTCTTTTACCTTCTTTGGATGTTCACGCAAATTAAACAGATTTTAAGTAAGGATACTTTAGGAATAAATGTTAACAGCATATCAGAGAATCAACTGCTACTACCTGAACAGCAAAATATCAACCATATTTAACTCAAACTATGGTACGTCAAGAAATAATCCTTTCAACTTTAAGTTTTAGCAGACGATTAATGGGGAGAAAATTTGGAAGATGCAAAAGATGCAAGCCATATTCATAAATACGAGGGTGTTCAGTAAAGAATGATCATAATTTTTCGCACTGAAATTCCATCTTATTATATTCTGTTAGCTTATTGTGAAACAAACACGCCGTAGTAGTTTCATTGTTGGTACTCCTCGTTCCCGCCTGTGAGATCCAGGCAAGTTCAGACATGTTCAGTTTCGTCTATCACTGCAATGGAGGTAACATACAGTTAACGTTGATGTTAGAGGAAGATCCGGAGTTCCTTACAAACGTAATCACTGCTGATGAAACTTGGCTACATCATTTTGATCCTGAGAGCAAACAGCAAAGCTCAGTGTGGAAATCTCCTTCATCACCAACCGCCCAAAAAAGCAAAAGTGGTTGCTTCTGCTGGGAAAGTTATGGTCATCTCATTCTTTGATATTCATGGAATGGTTTATCAGCATGTTGTACCTGCACACACATCAGTAACTGGACGATACTACAGCGATGTCCTGAAAACATTGCAAGTCCATATCAGGCGCAAAAGACCACATTCCCATGAAGCAGGCTGCACCACGATAACGTGCAGCCGCATATTGCTAATGTTGTTGCTGAATATCTTGCAAAAATCAACGTGAAGTGCCTTCCTCACCCTTCCTATAGTCCGAATTTATCCCCATGTAACCGTTTTCTATTCCCTAACTTGAAGAAACGCCTTCGTGGGAGGCATTATCCATCATCAGAAGCACTGGTGAAGGCTGCAGAGGCGATTTTGAAGGATCTCTCAGAAACTGGTTTCCAGCATGTCTTTGAAGACTGGCAGAAACGCTGGGACAAGTGCATTGCATTC
The DNA here is from genome assembly GCA_030765055.1 of Mantis religiosa. Taxonomy (NCBI): domain Eukaryota; kingdom Metazoa; phylum Arthropoda; class Insecta; order Mantodea; family Mantidae; genus Mantis; species Mantis religiosa. Next base: position 170,400,491 of record CM060953.1, read on the forward strand.
AGGGGAGATTATTTTGAGAAGGACCATCAAAATTATGAGGATGAGTAAGGTACGTTGTCAACAAAGAAATTGTGATGATTCTTTATTGAACAGCCCTCGTACATACTCTGGAACTTTGCCAGATTTTCTATTTGATTAGTTTTACAGTATTTTTTGCGATATTTACAAAATAAGTTATTTCATTTTCATTTCTATACTATACCGGACAATATTAACGAAACGTATCTTAAACTTACAGAGAAATACATTTATGAGGTCGTAAAAATACAGTGTTGAGCCATTTTAATAAAAAATTGTTGGAACTTTGGAGGGGGGATGAAAAATAAGGAAGTTAGTTTTATGAAATGGGTAGTTCGTAATGGAGGACTTTTCTTGAAGTCTTTGCGTGGCATAATGAAATGGTGTCCGACTCCTATGAAGTTGTTGTTAGTGTTTATTATTTCAAAGCTTTTGTTTCGAATTGTGTTATCTATAATGTGGCGGTTTCCACTGAGGAGCATTAGACAAAGCAAATTATGTACAAACACGTGTAAGTAAATGCAACTTTTCAAGTTGGGTCTGAGAAACTTTGAGACTTTAATAAAATTCGTAAAAGTACATATTTATTTACACTATTTTTTCCTATAGGAAGGTCAGAATTGTAATAGGATGTTATTGTAGAATCAAACTTAGAACAATTATGTAGTTTTCAATTGTCACTTATCGATGTTAGCAATCATATACTTAAATTGTGGAAAACAGTCTGGATGAAAATAGAGATGAAGAATATGTGGAGGAGGGAGGGGGAAAGAAAATGAAAAGAATTCTGGAAATGGAGGAAAATAGGATAGAAGCCTTAGGTAAATAGAAAATGTCAGTGACTGAGAAGCAAAGTGCCAGTTTGTCTACACAGAGAAATAAAGAATGGATAAAAGAGGGGTATGTGAATATAGGTAATGAATACAAGAGGGAAGGATTGGCTTGGATGAGGACGGGATCGTTACTTTTGAAAGGGGTAGGAGGCAATGAACTAGAACGATGTTTATGTGCATGCAGCTGGACAGTATGGTTCATGTTTAATTGAATGTAGAGAGATTTTAGGAAGGAGATTTGTGAACATAAATGGTACAGCACACTAAAAGAGATAGTAATGATAAAAATGTTGAATGTGAAGAGAAAAATAAAACAAATAGGAACATTTCTGGGAAAGTTAAAAGAAAATTGGATAAGAAGCGAGAGAGAGAGAGGAGAGAAAAGACATGGAGATAGGTTCACAGAAAAGGGATACACTCACAAAAAGTCAAAGGACTAAATCGACGTAACGCTTAAGGGGTACTCAAACCTAGTTTGTAGTTTAGGATAGCTAAAATAGTTTAAACATTAGACATGACCTTGTAAAAATTAAAAATGTAACATAAATACAATAAATAAATAAATTATTAATTTGAAGTCAAAGATTATAGTATTATTCAATAAATTTCAGATCCACTTTTGTTGGTTCCTCCTTGTACTTTGTCATATTTAAGTATGTGTAAATGTTGAAACATTGCTCTCGTTAAGAACGTTATAGTAGGCTTTTTGGGTGGACTTATGCTCAAATGACTCCAGGACTCATAAAACTTAGTTAACATTCATCTTTCAGGATAAGAAAGAACGAAAAAAAAGAAAAAAAAACCTTATCCAGAAACTCACTCTGACTAGGGACCTCTTGAACTTGTGACACCCTACCACCCACGCCACAGAGGTGGGTATTGATAGACTTCAATAGCAGATTGGTGGTTTACATTTTAAGAATGTTTAATTTACCTTAAAACACCCGTGAAAGTGTTACGTGATATTAATTATGCATTTTTAGTATTTCTGAAGGGGCTATGGCATGTGAGACAAACTTCTATAAGTAATATTTTCAGTATATTGAAATCCAATTATCCCCTTTGATAGTGAGTTCAAGAATGGCCCGTTACAGCATTAAGGATTTCCTTGAACTTTCCATTTATTTTTACAGAAAATTTAAGCATATCAGCACGTTGAGTAACTCTTTTCATAACAAAAACCAAAAGATATTTCACATGGAATACAGTGTGTAACCTGAATGACTGTTATGCTTGGCTGAAGCTACTGAAACGTGACGAGGAATTTGCAACTAGTTTGTATCACCTTCAGTCCATTATCACAATTAACTACACGCAGTTCAAGTAGATCCGGTTAATCAGGAATTCTTCCTGAAGAGCGGCTTTCCTTGGCTGCAGGCTATCACTGCAATGTCAACTGTAGAGGCCAAAATGTTTTAAATTCCCTTGTTGCTGCCTATTTATGCTTCCGCTTCTTGTTTATCCCTCAATATCAACATGGTTGGAGAATTAACTTTGTCTATCTCATACATTAATAGATAAAGTGTTGCATTCCATTAAAATATACGACACCAAGAATTTCAATGGAAATGCATTAATAAAAGAGCACATTTTTAGAAAGCGGTCCATAAGTGGCCACAATTTAGGTCAAATTCATTTTTTGTAATGAGCTATTTCCAAGTTATTGTTTGCTATTGGTTAGAATTTTCCATACTTACATTTTCCTAAAATAGGAAGTCATTCGTGTTTTCCCCTCTTGGTTAAACACAGAGAACGGAATTTCAAAGCCGTCACATAGCAAGCCATCTTAAAGTATTTAATAATGTGTCTCTGGAAAGCATAGCTCAAAAACCAAAACGTAAATAAAAAAACGACATTTAAGTTCCTCGTCGTCTAAGGATAGACAAAGATTTTAAGTAAGTCTTGCCATTCCAACTACATCACGCTTTTTTTCATCAATTTTGAAACTACTCTCAAAAGTGGCTCTGACGAAGTTAATTAAAATGCCATTATCTAAGTCGTTATTCGTTTGTTTTCCTCTTGTTTATGCATAGAGAACGGAACTTCAAACTCATCACACAACGACTAGCTCTTAAGGTATCTGACCTTTGCTAAGGCCTAATATATTTCTCTATTGCTATTCTAAGGGGAAATGTGTAATAACCATTAATACTAAAAATTCAAATGATACATTCTAACTCATATGTAAATGTTACTGGGAGCATAGAATGCATACCGCCTCGGTAGCGTAGATGGTAGCATGTCTGCCTCGCGTTCAAGAGGTCCCGAGTTCGAATCTCGGTCAGGGCGAGTTACCTGGGTAAGGGTTTTCCGGGAGTTTCCCTTATCCTGAAAGACTAATGTCGGGTAACTCTAAGCTCCATGGATCCTGGACTCATTTGAGCATCATTTCACCCCTTTCATTCATCGTCCGATATGACAACGTTGGAGGACGTACATTACAAAGAAAAAAAATAGAATTAAGGAGGCTTTGGCCATTTCCTGTGAGAGGATCACTCTTAATCGTGATGCAGGATTTCAGTTCAGCTCCTTTTGGAAACCGGCTTTAAAATGGAAATCCTTCGACTTAAGAAGCACAGAACTATACAGCTTGATAATCAAGTTAAGTAGTTAGGTTTTAATGATCCAATTAATTTTCTATACTCACGCCATCTCCTGACCTGGCATTTAATTCACTGAAAACAGTCTTTTGTTCAGTAATGCGAATTTTGATAGTGTTTTGTCTTATGCCCAGTGTTTCTTTTGTGGTTATAATATTTAATAAATATCCTGATGATGGGAGAGATGTACACTCCCGAAACGTTGATTTCTAATGGTCTTTTTACCTGGCTTGCTTCCCGAGAAGAACTTGAGCATATAAAATATATCTGGGTATTTTACAAAAATAGTTAGCTCCATTTTTGTGAAAATCATAAACATCAATATATTTTCATGTAAAGATTAGCTTATGGCGAAAGGATTTCTTTGAAAAATGAACTGTAGCCTTTTTTTTTAAAAAAAAGATTCTGACGTTTAATTCGTAATTTTCATATTAAAATAAAATATAATAATTTGTAACTAACTTCAGTTATCTTTTTAAGAAATTCGACTGAAGATGCGAATGAATATTTGCGAACTTAGTCTCTTGAGTTCTGTGAAGAATTTGCCCATTTCTTAAAAATGTAAACAAGTTTTGTAACAAATTACTATATTTTAATGCTATATTTGTATTGCTTCACTTATTAACTTCAATGTTTCACCTAATAACAGCACTTCTCGCTAGCTACCATCGATAGCTGGTAGTGAAAGTAAAATTTTAAACCACGAATAATTAATTTGAAGAAGTGAAATAGCATAAAAGTATCATCTACGAATCCAGAAAGTTTCAATGTTTAAACATGTCATTATCAGCCTTTTTCTGAATCGCATGGTGCAACATTAGTGAGTTTTGTGGCTTAGAAGAACAAATATAAACAAATAAAATGTTTTATTTAGAGTTCTCGTATATTCAAAGTTTTCCTGAAAATTTTATTTTTCTCCGCAAACGATATTGCCTTTTAAAGAAGAAAGAAAATTCCGTAAGTGACCACGCCTTTGATAAGTGAAATGTGAGCTACTGTACACTAAAAAGATAAGATGGGGACAGGGTGTTTTTTTGCGTCAGTGGCACGAGGCAAGGCGCATGTCAGCATAAAGCACGTTGCCTTTAGGGCGGAATCTTATTTCCGAACCAGATTGTTAATTGCAGATAAATAGGATCCAATGTCAGTCATTGCGTGAATGGCCTTCTGAAAATGTTAAACTTTCTACTTCCTATTCCTTTATTTTTAAAGAAAATAACTGCAGTTCAATTGTTTGGATGAAACACATGTTTTACTATCTTTATTTTCTACCTAAGTTAAAGATAGTAAAGAGGAGTACAAAAAGGTGGGGTGATGTTGGTATTAATGGTTTTTGAATAGGTCTAACACCCAGTTTTATCAATACGGTAATGATATATGAAATAAAATAATTAGGAGATGAAATTTCAGTTGGAAACATTCAAGGCCTAAAATTAATCATGTTTACGTGACCTCCCATGATTTGCCACGTATGACGACTAAGAAAATCTTACAAGAAACCTCAGTCATGGAGGATCGCCTGGTAGGACTTGAACTGCAAACCTCCCGTTTAATCCGTCCCTTAATGACGTTACCAACGTATATTACCGTGCGTTTCCTGAGCGACCGGACCGCTTCGCGGCGGCCTAGGGCTGGGTGATCAGTGTTGCGCCTGCCGCCAGAGAATAACACTCTACTACTGTCGTGCCAGACGAGTTGGATCTGTGGTGAGGGAAAGAGTTCTGTGTACGTGTTTGGAGTGACGTGTTGTCTCATGGTGATAATTTGTCCATTACTAACGGTGTGCAATAAGTGCGCATAGAATCACTGGTCCCATTTTTTCGACACAACAGTTGATTCACACGTTTATATAAATTGCATTTTAAATATTTTTTTCCGAAACTGTAACAAGAGATGAACGATTGTGTGGGTGGTTTTAGCAGGACTCAGCTACAGCGCACATTGCTGCGAATTCTATACATGTATTGCGAAGTGTGTATGATGACAGAATAATTAGTCGAGGATTGTGGCCATCTCGTTCCCCTTATCTATGTGCATGTGATTTATATTTATGGGGAACGTTAAAGAATAAAGTACGCATCCAACTCGTACACGTTACAAGAATTGAGGGACAAAATCACGAGAGAAATACAGGCAATTAGGCAAGATCAACTTCTTCGAGTGAACCAGAACTGTTTTTGGAGAAATAAGGAATGTATTCGCGTTGAAAACCATCATTTTCAATATCCGCTGTAATTTCAGGTAAGCCTAATGTAAATTATTACAGTAGTTAGAATTCCGTACACGTTACCTGCCGGTCCTTTAAGCGTAATTTTGGCGGAGAGCGCGCCGGCCCGCACCCATTATGGTGCCGCCGCGGGGCGGTCCGGTCGCTCAGGGAACGCACAGTAGTATCGCCAGTGATTTGGAGTAAGTTTACATGCCAGTAAATTTGGTCCGTGTTTACTAATTACCTGCTAAGTTTTTCTACTGAGTCCTCGACTTGCGCGCCAAGTAAAACATGTAAAATTTTACTTCCATTTTTCAGACTTATGACTGACAGCCTACTCTTACGAAGATGTTAACAATGGTGTGGTTAAAAATATTAAATGCATCACATTATACTTTTACAGTTTCATAACCTTAATTATTCGACTTCGTCAAACTTTGGGTGGACATTGATAACTTACTTTTTTAATAAAATGAAATGGTGTTATTTCATTAGATTGTAGTTCCATCATTTTATTATGAACAGCAGTTTCTCTTCTTCGAATTGTTAGTCGTCTAATGGCTGATTCAGAACTCTTTGTTATATAAACTTCGACTTTGTAATTTCTTTCAGGATATCCTACAGCTGGTAAATGTTAGGTTGTGGGACTATAGCATGCATTGGATATATGCATGCAAGAGGAAGAAAACTCAGCCCATAAATTTGGAGGAATTGGTTATCATGCATGATGTAAATTTCTAGAATATAATCACAAAATTCATGGATTCGCCTATCACAGGTTGTATTGCTAGGATGTATCAGTAAAAGTCTTCCACTTGGTTTGGACATAAATACGAAAGACCTAAAAAAAGCTTAAGGAAATTACAAATCTCAAAATCCTTTTGTTTAAAACAGCAATAAGATCAATATTCTGAATCTTCCTCCACCAACTACGTCCGAAGTAAAATTTACATCCATGTAAGTTTGAATTTTAGGAATAGATATGTAAGGCTTTCTCGAAGTCCATATAGACCATAATTTCCTCATCAACCTTGTTAAAGATGAGATCAGCAACGTCTTAAAAAGACACCAAATGCCTAGTCACTCGATGTTCAGTTGTAAATATTAAAGGGATGTCCAAGGACAACCTAGCACGCAATTCAAGTGCACGTTCAGAAATCTCTGCACCCAATTCAATGTTTACTCTTTCTACCTGGGCTGATATAAATTCGATCTTCCCCATAAGATCATGTAAGGCGAGTTTTAAGCTTATTATACTATCATCCTACATTAGTGCTGAATCTGTATCTTTCGACACAGAAAGCCAATGACCAGCAAATTCATCACTCAAGGGTTATGTGTATGAATGACAGATAAAAAGAAAGTTCGTATAGATATTTAATTTCGTATTTAAATCAAGCACCTTTTGAGGTTCTATGGCAACGATTTCCTCAGAATTTCCTCCAATGGCAAACATGTCTTAAGCACTTTTATTATTTTCTCTGAAAAGGTCTGACAATTTTGATTTAAGTAGTAAGTTTATGATGAGGTGACGAATAAAATGTGTTTCTTAAATTTTCAATAAATCACTTATAAAGCCCCTTTCATTTACATGATGTTTATTTTAATGTTAAATAATTAAAAGATAAATACTTTAGGAAAAAGTATATACATTTTATTAAAGTATACAGTTTATATGGAATAAAAAGTTTTATGGCTTTGTTAACGTTTCCGATTTATTCTTTTAAATTTATTTCGAAATTGTATATAATGCAATGCGGCAGCCTTTGTAATATCACATCCCTGTTTGCTTTTACATAAAATATGTTGTGCAGTTCAACGCTATAGTAAATCATGTATATCGACCTTCCTCTCCACCTACAATATCGAGTGTAATGATATTACAGTGGAATGGTTCGCTCACTATTTACACCTCAGAACAGAAATAATATGGCTCTTTGGTTAGTTTTTGTTTCTTGGACGTGGCTTCCGCCATTCATAGAAAGAAGCGTAAAGGACTGGTTAAAATCAATCAGAGTGGGTAACGAAAATGTGAAAATATCTATTGTTATTTTCTTATTTGAAAATACTCATCAAAAGGATATAAATTAAGGTATGGTTTGTTTTACTTAAATATTTTATAGCGAAATCTCTCAATATGTGTTTTTAATCCTTCAGATATTAGCAGAATTGTTAAATGAATGTCTAAGTAGGTGTTGTTACTTTCTCTACCACTTTCTATAGAGGAAAGAGAAATAACTGTAATCCACATACTTTTCGATGTCGAGATTTAAACGAAAATAATTGTTTTGAGCTCCCACGAATAAAAACTTTTTTAGAAAAAGGCCTCCCATGTGTGTATGTATGTGTTCAGTATGTGCACGTACAAAATTAAGAAACGAAAATTTGGATGAATACCAAACTTGGTGTTTGATTCACTATCTCCTAAAGATGTGAGACGAAGACTTGAAGAAAATCTACCTCCAAAAACTATTCATTTTATGGAACATTTCCCAGTGTTTGATTTTTCAAAACTAGTTTTAACACGGTTAAAATATAGTATATTTTTATATATACATAAGAAATAAAAAGTACATATACCTTGAATTTTCTGGGAATAGCCTGAGAGTTTCTCTTTATTAAAAAATCGTATAATTTTTACACTAAGTTTTAAGAGATTAAAAAAACCTTTTATACAAAATACTTAAAACGCCAAAGCAGTCATTAGTCTAATAAAATTTTGGTAACATTAATCATTTCCGAGACATCCGTTATTAAGTTTGACTATTTCTTTTTCAATACCTACTTCACGTTCTTAAAGCACCCTTGCTATTTATTTGTTTCTCGCAATGTCGTAGGAATGTGGGAATGGAATTTCAAGGCCAGCATTTGATAGCCCGCTTTTAAACATCCGACTGTCAGTACAGTTTCTCTTTATCAACACCGAATTAATGTGTAATTTAGCTGTTTGGCTAAATAGCACGATTTATCTCTATTTACATGAAGATGATAGTTATATGCTTTCGTAAAAATTGCATAAAAATACACGTTAGTGGTTCAAAAAACTCGTGTGAATGAAACATCAAGCATTTCTTGTCATCCTACAGTGTGAGGATAATTCGAAATAAAAGCTCCACCCAGACAGTTTTGTCTGAATTGGATTCGAGGTCGGAACCGCAGCTTTAGCACAGATGCTGTTTTGTCAATAGCAAAGATCACGAATTCCATGTAATATCTTATTAGACTGGCAAGTTTATTTCTCCTTGCTAAAGTTTAAGGCTATTTCACGTTCGACATTGGTGTATTCCCTATTGTAAGAATTAACTGCGAGCTAAAGGGGGTCAAAAAGTGCGGAGACCGTGACCTGAAAAAAGCCTCGGGCGTCCAGGTAACATCATCAATACATTCGAGAAATGAAAAAAAAAACAGAAAATAACGACAGGTAAAACTAGAAAAGAGGGGAGGAGATGTGTCATTTTGTGTATGTTGTAATTCATAATTAATGGAGTTACCTACTGAGCTAGCAAAGGTCATTGCTACGCCATCACGTCCACAGTTGTATGTGAAATCACATAACATTTTCTACTAACACTTGTACACAATGTTCTTAAAACAATTTATTCTCAATTTTTTTATTTATTAAAATTTAACAGCATTCTCTTTTGCACTTGCAGTAGTACATGCATTGAGTATTTACATTTTACAATTTTAAACTAAATATGCGAACTTTAATATAGTCATTTATACTGCACTTTAATACATTTGCCACGCTGCACTTCACTTGTATTCTCATGATTATTCTCTAGACAATAATGATTCGTAAGTCTGTGGTATGAATTAAATCATTCTTCTATTCTATCCAGATAAATGTTTATATAACTGATTTTATTATATATTTACTTATGGATACAATAGAATAGCAAAGTATCCTATGGTTAAGCGATTGTTAAGTATCTTAAGAACTGGTTTCTATATAAGGTTTTGGCATTCCTTTGTCTTTGCATGCCCAAGATACAAAAAATAAATAAATAAATAAAAAAATAAATAAATAAACAACAGAAAGGGACTTTACAGTTGATAGAATTGCAACTATTTGAAAATTTAAACAGTTAACAAGCATTATTATTTTTTAAAAAGGACAAATTATGTACATTAACATGACCTATATGTTATGTACAGCAAGATTACAGTTAACAGTTAGCCCGGCTCGGTAGCGTAGATGGTAGCCTGTCTAACTCACGTTCAAGAGATCCCCAGTTCCAATCTCGGTCAGGGTGAGTTACCTGGATAAGGTTTATTCCGAGGTTTACCCTTATCCTGAAAGATGAATGTCGGGCAACTCTAAGCTCCGTGGACCCCGGAGTATCATTTCACCCATTTCATTCGTCGTCCGATATGACTTAACGTGGGAGGACGTAAATTACACACACACACGCACGCACGTACACACACACAAAAAAAAGTTATGTGAAAGTCATTAAGAAGAAGAGCACTTTAAAGACATTTCCCACAAAATTTAAGACAAACATTTAGTTTTCATGAAAATATCTTAAACATAAATTAAGTAATTAGAATCGTGAATAGTCATTTTTAAAACGTTTTCTATGTAAAAGGTGGTTTGGTACGGTGGCATATTTCTTGAAAATGTTCATGTCTAATGCTTCTGAGACGTCAAATTTAAATACCTAGTTTGCATTTAGTCAGATTTTGTTTCTGAGTTACGTTGTTCACAAACAGACAGACATTTTTATAACAATACTTTCTTTAATCTGGCAGTCTCAAAAATTATTTTCAGTAAAATTTTGTTATCGAATATTTGGGTGGAAACAGTACGTCATTTACTTTAAATACATAATAAAAAAGAAAAAAACAGAATACATTATGGCATTCTACGCATTTGCCAAGAAAGAACTTAATACATCGTTGTATATATATATATATATATATATATATATATATATATATATGTGTGTGTGTGTGTGTGTGTGTGTGTAAAAGATGAGACAAATAAATTTTTGCTGAATAACTACTCTATTTTACAAAGAGGCAGTTAGCTTCATGATAACGAGCTAAATTTTGATTACCATATTGTGTTTGTGTTGAAGCAGATTGCCATTTGCATCAGCTGTGCAATGGACAAACCATAATGCTACGTGATAGATAAATTTATCTGTACATTTCTGTTTCATACACATATCTATACTGTAGATATTGCTTTGGTTTCTTCTTAAATCTATGCATAGCCGTCTCTTTCCCTTTTGACCTCTCTTTTGTACCTGGCCTGCTGGTCTTTGGGTTCGTCGAGTCTCAGCAACTCCTCCATTTTTTGCTGTTTTTTTTTTCTTAGGAATTTTCCACTCTTATTACTCTATCCCTTATTTCCCTGTCATACTTTTTGCTACTATTTTTTGTTTACTAATGTTATCCAAATTTCCTTTCCATTTTCCCCCTGCATTTACATTCCATCACACGTTGGGTATACATTTCTTCTTTCCTGGGACTGGCGTAACGAATTAGAGCTTGGAAATGACCTCATTTTTTATTTGATTTCGTTAATGATCAGGAAAAGTTGTTTCCAATATCATAAAAAAAAAATCTTGCTGTGTAATGACGGTAGAGTTTCATAAAGTTATGAGAAACTTTACAAATAAATATCTTTCGTGATTTTTTTAAAATAAAACTCTTGAATTGTTATCTTTGTTAGTGTGCAAGTGAAATACGTGCGTAAATGTACGTAATGCTAAAATTATTTTTGTAGTATAGTTAAGGGATCAGTGATCACAATGTTGCAGAGTGTATGTAGGCCAATTCTGAAAATTAGAAAGAGAAAGTAATTTCTTAACATTTATCAAGTCCATTAGTATAAATTATGTTTTGAGATGCTAATAAGATTTGGCAACGTATGATGCAGGAACTTTGGTGAACTATCATTAAGTAGGCAGTTATATTTATTTCTCCATTTATACTCCGCCTTTAAGTGCAGTGGTCATATCGGCGGCAGTTCTTTTTTAGAGCATATCGAAGGTGTTGACTCGTATTCGTTGGGTTTTAGTCATTAGATCACGCACACATTCCCACTCTCATTTATACTTCCAAACTCTGGGGAAGATGACGAATTATCTTGGTCAGAGAAAAATCCCTACCTCCACCGCTGGGAATCGAACCCGAGATCCCTAGCATGGCAGGCAGGTGCTCTAACGAATGAGCTACGCAGCCAGCCTGTATTTATATTATGTTGATTGCATACGGCGTACTTATAAAATTTCCATTCATCTTTCAAGTCTTAAATAAGTGTTTATGGTATCGATTATCAGTAGTTCGTAGCGCCTAAAGATGGCGCTGGGGTTATACATACTTGGCGGTAGAATTCACCGATTAACGTTTCAGCGACTGGCGACCAACTTAAGCTTTGTTATTGCGGAAATGGTTTTAAATCCTAAAGGTATTTATAATTTTAATGCTTTGATACTTTCGTGTTTAATTCTATACCCTCAAATAGCCAGCAATTTACTTTATATGGTTCAGTTATTAGCCTCCTTTAAATATATTAGCTAACTTAACTGGGGTTGTTTAGTCACATCTCACACATGAATACCCGAAGAAAAACATTGTACTGTGTGCCCAACAAAAGAAGGCAAGCTAGGGGAATGTGTAACGTAATCACTTTTACTGTCGCCCACGGTTTTTAGGCTCGTCTTTCCAGTATGACAAGGATGCTAGATTCGTTTAAAATACGCAAATGTTGTCACATAACTCACCCATACATAATACCTATCACTACAGTTGCTGCAACAAACATTAGATATGGCAGCATGGGTGACTCATATGCACTCTCATACACTCATGTCCTAGTAAACAGATCCACTAACAGAGCAGATAAACAGTTCAAACCTCTCTCCCCTTCATTCATCTCTTGCCTTCTTATGACGGGTATACAGTATAGTTGACCACTGTACCCGCCGGCAGCAATTTATCAAATACTGATATATTGAAGTAGGCATTAAGAGTTGAGGGCTTCGTTACCAATAACAACAACAACAACAACAATAATAATAATAATAATAATAATAATAATAATAATAATAATAATAATAATAATAATAATAATAATAATAATAATAATAATAATAATAATAATAATAATAATAATAATAATAATAATAATAATAATAATAATAATAATAATAATAATAATAATAATAATAATAATAATAATAATAATAATAATAATAATAATAATAATAATAATAATAATAATAATAAATAATAGATAGACATTTAAACTCACAAATTAACAGTATGTCCTACTTTATTCAACTTGTCTCACGTTCAAGAGGTCTCGACGCTCAGGGTGAATTACCTGGATAAGGTTTATCCGGGGCTTCCCTTATCCTGAAAGATGAATGTCAGTTAACTCTAAGCTCTATGGACCCTGGATTTATTTGAGCATCATCTCATCCATTTCATTCATCGTCCGATATGACTTAACATTGGGGGACGTAAGTTAAAAAAATACATTACAAATAAACATTAGTAATGTATTTGTGCTTGTTTTAAACTAAGTAGGTATTTATGTAAAACATGCTTTCCAAATTGGCAGAACTAACTTTTGTGAAGCGCCATAGTTCTCTGGTTCTGGGTTTACCTGCGTTGTTTTCTTTAATTAGTTTCTTACTTAACAAGTAGCTGTCTAAAGTATTAATTATGTAATAAAAGAACAAGTGTATTTATAATTGTTCTGGTTAATAAGAAGTTTGGAACAAGAACGTACGCTAACATAAAAAACTCGTTACACATTGCTTCACTTTCTCGCGTGTGTCATGGACATGACCTACGGCTATCTATGCCTTTATGTAAACATAAAACAGTATTAAACTCACATGAGCTTCCAAATCAACTCGTATTAGAGGATATAGGTACGTTTATTTTACTGGCTACTTCATTTAAATCTACATAAACATTTGCAACCTTATATCGTATACTTCGCTATACGCAAAGCGATTGTCTAATGTTTAAGAACTGATCGTCATATGTTGGCCTTTAAGTTCTATACTCTTTCCACATGATCGTAAGAAACACTGAAAACAGACAGGGCTTTAAAATAACTATAAAATATTGATCAATTCGAACTATTAAGAGCGAATAATTTGGAAACGCTTATGCTACAGAAAAATTATTTACAGTAAACTGAATGTGTTAAAAATTGATCTACATTTTCATCCATCGCTTAAAGTACGGCAGTTACACAAAGTTATAATTTTTTTTTCTGAATGAAGAGGACTTCATAGGCTATTCATAGGACATTCAAGATATACATTGTATATATATTTTTGTAAATAAGGCTCATGTGATTTTCTAATCAAAATTTTAGAACCATTTTTTTTTTTAGAAAATTTCGAAAAAACTTCCAAGGATAGCTGGTTGTAGAAGATTTAGTTGAAAATTTTCGTGTTGACTTTTTGGGAGATACGAACTTAAGCACTAAGTGTGGAATTTATTGCTGTTCACATACAGACTCGAAACTTTTTTAAACAGTTCTTATTTGCTTACTTTTATTAAGGAGTCTCAAAAAACGATTTCCGGTGAAATCTGGCTATCGAATTTTTGAATGAAAGCAATTCGACACACACGTTACCTCTTCTCTTCATTCGACACATGCGTGGATTGCACTTTGTGTGATTAATAGTCCATATCTCGTTTGTTTACTCTGATAATACGGAACACAATCAGTTCATTAAGGGCTAGATAATGGAAACGTACAGTTCAGAACGCAACTAGCACGATGGATTGCAATAGTCCATCGATTTGTTCTATATATGTAGGTTGACCCAAATGCTTGCATTATTCTGACTAGTTCAGATTAAGGCTTGTTCAAGTCAACTTAAAAATCCATGCCTACATGTCTGTATGTGCATATTCGAATATAGTAATCTAAAATGATGTCCGGTGAACACCGAAGTTGCAATTTAAGTTTTCTTTCTTTTAAAGGTGCAATACAAACAATTTCAAGAACAGCTTCCAACACACATCATGCAAAAGGTTTCGTTATTTTAATGTTCCTCAGAAATAACTAACGATTTTAATGAACATAACATAATTTTGAGATATTTTGATGACAAATATAATATATATGTAGACTATTTTTGGGAAATAACCTAAGGAGTAATAGGAGCTGCAGCTTTCCTGGCGGCGTGAATATTCTGTTTTCTCGGACTTCAAGCCAGGTGTAGATATGGTGATGTGCCAACGTTTCGGTAGCATACATTGTTCCCGTCTTCAGGGTATGCTGAATGAGTTAAACTGGTGTTAACTGGTGTTTAAGTTCTCTCAGGCTTCAAGCTAGGTGTAGATGTGGTGATGTGCCAAATTCTGAACTGGAATATGCTGGAGGGGATTCGGCACCGAGGTCCGAACTTGTTGTATTGTACCTACGCACCAAATAGGGCATCCCCGGGAGGAACTATGAGGCGAGACGAAACGAGGGTGTCCAAAGGAGCCACGACAGTGAAGAGGACAGTATCCCTACACTTTACCACTTAGAAAATCCCCGGTAATTCAAAACAGCGGGCATCCCACGCTTCTGTGGTCCAGAAACGCCCCTAGCAGCCCGGGTTCGGAGACCGGAGGCCGTCCTATCGGAGGAGGAAGTATTTATCAGGCGCATATCATCCTGCCATGCAACGCCGAGACACCCGCCGACACTTGTGGCCTGAAAGAGACCGCCAGATGAGAGACAAAGTGAATGATAATGGAGATGAAATGGAGGGACAGAAAATTAGGAGGATGTAAGTAACCTCCCAAGCATTCACTTGGCGACCCGAGACATCCTCCAAAAAAACCCATGGGCCACGGATATAAAACCCGAGCCTACCGTTGGAGCGCCACAAACGAAACTGCACGAGCCATTTCGCTCGTTTAGGGAGTCTTCTTCATTCTGAATAATTTTTATATAATTGGTAAGATACAAGAATGAGGTAAAATCTTATTTTAAAAAAGAAAAAAGTAAATTCTGCTATAGCACGCAATTTATGCGAAATAACTTTTTTTTGGCGTTTACTATTTCCAAGATATTTCCTCGCTGTTAGCTTAACTTTTCTTTGATGAAAAATGATTATTTCACTTTTACCTCGTGATAATGCAAAAGAGAACGAAATTTGAAGGCCATCACACATCTAATCCCTTTGTACCTATAAAGAATATGTGATAGAATATTTCTGAAACTGATAAAGTAGAGAGAAGTATAAGCTTTTGTATTATAGCTTTTAAAAATGGACAGAGGAAGTCATAGTTATCACAGTTTATCCCCACGTGAGGCTGCAAATTCATCTAATGAAAGTCCTAACCTCAATTAGGATTTATTAAGTATGCCTACTAAATTAAATCCCTGTACTAAATGAGGTATCGAATGTGTGCTAATGGATAACTAAACAAAGTGCGAATGAGGAAATAGTTTACATTAAAATTACAATAATTTAAAATCAGAACAATAACAACACACTTTTTGTTGTCATACTCCGGAAATTATAAATGCTGCGGATATGACTTTAGTGATGTGTTGACGTGACCTTTTATTTGTATTAATATGGTTTCTGTACTCCGACCCGAATCATATTGGATATTGTCACAACCTGCTGGTAACTACATAATTAACTGATATTATTCTCAATAACACGATGCTCGGATGCACATTTTCCATTGTAGCAATAACTGATATATTAAGGTTCAGTAAACCAGCTGACCTTTTGTTCGATAAACTCGCATCAATGCAAGCATAAGGGAAGCGAGTGACTGTGATTGGTCGATTGCTAAGCACTATTGGTTAATGTAAAATAAGCATTATATGAATGCAATAGTGTCATAATAGCTACTAAGTTACAAGGATTAAAAGAAAGGTCCTTTTCAACCCATGCATCATACACTATTTCTAGACAGTCCTGAAAATTTATAGATATATTATAGATCATATATAAATAGATAGTATTGTTTTACCTTTCTTATAGTGGAGATATTCATTGGGTTGCGATGCTCATTTACCTCGTATACATCAGTGTTGGCAAGTTGACTTTTAAAAAACCCACAACATTCTACATAAGGTAGGTAGTGGAAATAATAAAACGATGAAAATAACGTAACAAAAATTTAACTTATTAATATATTACGAGGGTGGTCTGAAAAGTTTCCGACCTAACAAAGATACAAGAGTTTTTCAGATTTTTTTTTCAACATAGTCTCCTTATAACTCTATACACTTCTCCCAGCGATGTTCCCATCTCTGTATCCCGCCCAAATAGTACTCGGCGTTTTTCTCTGCAAAATAATTGTTCACGAAGGTGATTGCCTCTTCATTTGACGAAAATCTCTGTCCTCCGAGCGCAATTTTCAGGTGAGGGAACAAAAAGAAGTCGCTTGGGGCTAGATCTGGTGAGTAGGCGGATCGTCAAGCAGTTCAAACTGTAATTCGTGGATTTCCGCCATTGCAACCGCTGAGGTGTGAGACTGTCTTGGTGAAACAGAATTTTCTATTTCTGCAAATGTGGCCGTTTTTCCGCAAGTTCTGCCTTCAGCTTGTCAAGTAATGATGCCTAGTACGCTCCTGTAATGGTTTTTGCTTTCTAAAGAACATTGATTAAAATAACTCCATGACTATCCCAAAAAACAGTCACCATCACTTTCCCAGCCGAAAAAAAACAACAGTTTTTGCCAGTTTCCTTCTTGCAGTCCACTGTTTGGACTGCATTTTTGTTTCGGGCGTATAATGGTGCATCCAAGTTTCACCTACAGTAATTAATCGGCGCCAAAACTCGAATTTATTGCGCCTAAACTGCGCCAACAGAGCGTTGGAAATGTTCATTCGAACACGTTTTTGGTCTAACGTCAGCAAACGCGGCACCCAACGCGCGGACAGCTTTCTCATGTCTAAATGTTGATTTAATATGTGACAAACACGTTCTTTTGAGATATTCATAGCCTCTGCTACCTCTCTCACCTTAATTCGGTGGTCGTCTAGCCCCACTTTGTGAACTTTGGCGATGTTTTCGTCGGTAATGCAGGTTTTAGACATCCCGAACGTGCAGCGTCTCCCAAGCTCTTACGGCCACGTTTTAATTCAGCTGTCCAAAATTACACTGTGGTAAATGATGGTGCAGAGTCCTCTTGCACAGAATCTAACTCATCTTTGATTTGCGTAGGCGTATTGGCTTTCAAAAACAAATATTTAATGACAGCTCGATACTCCATGTTGTCCATTTTCATAAAAACACTAACATCAACTCACTCAAACGACTTTTACATAACAACTGAGCGTCCAAAATGGCTGAAACTTTGGTGAGTAATTGTCAAGAGATGAACTATGAAATTTACTAGCTTTTATTTACGAGTGCTGCCATCTTCATGTCGAGGTCGGAAACTTTTCAGACCACCCTCGTACAACTTTTCTCGAAACTTACTATCTTTTGAGAAAACTGAAACGTTGTTTGCCATTTTATACAAGTTTAGCTCAGATTCAGAGCCTTCTTGGAAGAGGAACTGTCACATTCCACAAGAAATCAAAATTGGCATTACCAGCGTGTTAAACGCTTTGGAGTGAAATAATTTTATATTTTTAGCACAGTCGTGAGCTATTAAAAGGTCCACTTTTACTATCAACTGTCTAAAAAATATAACAAGAAAGGTGTCGCATTATCTAGGCTTACTGCTGCAGTTGGCAACCCTGTGGCTTCATGATAAAGGAAGGGCTAGGTAGTTGCCGAGCACTAATACACCAAAATAGTAACTGGAGACCTTCTAGGCGCCAGGACATTGTGAACAAATATCTGAAATACGATCGCTAATAGGAAAAAGAAAAGCAATTAGCATGTTTCTAGATGTGGCGGCAGAGGGTGACAGTAGGCGAACGCATTAGAAGTGTTAAAGCACACGTGGGAGTGCTGCAGAAGTGAGACGGCGTTATCTTTGTGGGTACTTCGAGGCCCCACAAGTTACACAAACTGGAACAACAGAGCTACAAAGATATTACGAGGACAGCCGGAAGAATATACATTCACAGACTGGAAACGAGGTATAATTTATTAAAATTTATGCTTAAAATGTTAAACTATTTTGACAACTCCTTTTTAGAACAGAATCAGCATGGACAGTTAAATACCCTTGTCTATGCCAATCTCGGCAGCGCAGATGACAGTGTATTTGCCTCACGTTCAAGGGGTCCCGAGTTTGAATCTCGGTCAAGATGAGTTATCTGGGTAAGACATTTTCCGGGGTTTTCTCTTGTCGTGAAGATGAATAACTGGTAACTCTAAGTTCTATGGATCCTGGACTCGTTTGAGCATAATTTCTCCCATCTCATTCATCGTCCAATATTACCTGGAGGACGCAAATTAACAGAAAATTCTGGCCTATATTTATTTATCGAGATGCCTTACTTATTCTAAGTTTTAATTTTTTATCTCTTCTATACAAACTCAAGAAACTTTTAGAAAGCTGTAGGTTTGGAAACTCTAATGATTAAAAAGGAAATATCTGATTTATGGAGGCATCACTATTGTGTTACTAAACTTGATCCTAAAATAGTATATCCAGGTTTTACGGAGATTCCAGCTTCTGCAACAAAAATTTGTTACTGTTGTCAGAATGCTTAAAGCATGATTATACAAGAGATAAAAAATATTTTTAATAAAGGGCTTTGGAACTTTATAGTTACGAGGAATTTACAATTGTGTCGATTATGAAGATGATTGACATGTTTATATTTGTTAAAGATTACTCTTAAAATGACATGTAGTCGCGGTTTTTATATTTATGAGGTAGTTAAGATGGCATCGGGTATGACTTTGATGTACCTATAGTGTCTTTATGATATTTATCTCTATCGTTAATTTCCCGAAGCTGATTTTAAATGGTACAAAATTATGACTATACTTTTACGATTATGGGTTTCTTGGTAGTTAAGCAAGCCAGACTCTGTACTTATAAAGAAAATGCTGGCATTTTACTTTCTCTTTACTTACCCAACAATTCGATATATATGCTTTGAAGTCCACTAAACTCAGAATAGATTTTTAGAAAACGACCCGTGCCAACGTCTTGGTTTTGTTGTGTGTGTGTGTGTGTGTGTGTGTGTGTGTGTGTGTGTGTGTGTGTGTGTGTGTGTGTGTGTGTGTGTGATTCTCAAAGACAAAAATTAATATTATACCAAACTTGGCATTTTAAGCTTAACATCTTACAAGGAAAGAATATTCCGGATTGCAAGTTACGCTAAAATGAATTCTTTTCACAACTTTTCTCAAGATTTGTTTTGACATTTTTGATTAAAATGGCACATTTTAAGATGTATAGTTCGATTTATATACCATCCTTATCATCTCACTCGTATTTATACTTCCAAACTATAGGGTGGATGGAGAATAACCCTGACTAAAGAAAAATCCCCATCCTCCAACAAGGAATCAAAACCTGGTACTCCGGCTTTGGAAGCTAGCATGTCAACCACCTCAAAGGCATTCATTTGAGATACTTGCATAACTAATAAACCATACATTTTAAATCTTTTGCGAATAGCATGTGATGTTTGTTTTGTATAACTGGTATAATTGGACAATAATATACCGTACGAAAAAAAAGTAAATCTACTTAAAGTACCCAATTTGTGTTCAATTTACTAGATATTCGTTGCTAATATTTTGAATTACCCAATACGTTATCACAATTTTTTGAAACATTAAGTCGCAATTCCATTGTTTCTCTGGTTATCGAACGAATACAGTATTTCGAAACCAACATACAATTCGCTTCTGTCCTCATATCCCTCTTGTACCTACTAGACACGTGTAACGATATCTGCAATGGTTTATGACCGTAAAAAATAATGATCATTCTTTATTGAACAGCCCTCGTATAATTAATTGGCCAACCTTTCATATCAGACACACAGCTTCCAAGTGTTCTGTATTTCTTAATATACTATAGGCCGATTATTAATATTTCGCTCTTTTAATAAACAAGATAACAAGTGAATGCAGCGCTGTCAGTGATGGTTACTACGCCTCAACGTGCTGTCATGCACTAATGTGTCAGAACCAGTTCCTCTATTCTAAATGACCCCGGTATTTCCTTACGCTTGCTTATAAATGCGATAGGCATTATAGTCCATTATAGCATCCAAATAAATGAGAAGTACGCAGTAGTGGAGAGGTGAAAGGCTAGACAGACGCAGTGCGTTATCGGATGCCATTTGTTATCCTTACCGATCCCAGTATTTCGTATAGCAACTGTTATTAGCCGTGTGGGTGTCTTCATATAGCCGCGACACATAAACAAGAGACAGCTGTTCCGTGGCTGTTCCTTTGTTTTTCTTGAAGCTTCCAAGCGAGTGATATACATAGCTCGTTCATTCATGCAGCGTTAGATCATCAGTATTCATAAGGGTGGAATCGGCGCAGCGCGCAAGTAGTTCCCCTTGAAGCGGTGAGCAGGCAGGCCTCGTGCTGTATGTCTCACGTGAAATATCGGCCACATTCCTACTCTAGGCGGCACGACCCTGCAGTTCAAGGATCACAGGAAAGAATGTGTCCAAACATATTTCGGGGGTAAAAAAGATAAACTAAACAGGTTTACTGGCAATGCTACTTCAAAACATTGTGTAGCTATGTTACTGCAACACTGTAGCTAACCTAAATTCACTTTCTGTTTGTTAAAGGATTGTTCCTCGGGTTTCTGAACAACATATATCACGAAGAGCGTAGAGGGTCAGCAGGACACGTTAACAATTTTGTTTTCGAGACAGTTTGATGTGTCTCTCACGTTCATTTCTTCTCATTCCAAGAAAAATAACAGAAAGAAAGCAAAGTGAAAACTTAAAGAAGTGTTAATAGCATTTGATATACAAACAACATGCCCGCATTGGTAGCGTAGATGGTAGCATGTCTGCCTCACGTTCAAGAGGTACCGAGTTCGAATCTCGGTCAGGGTGAGTTACCTGGATAAGGTTTTTCCGGGGTTTTCACTTATCCTAAAAGACGAATGTCAGGTAACTCTAAGCTCCATGATCCCTGGGCCCATTTGAGCATCATTTCACCCATTCCATTTGATATCACTTAAAAAGTTAAAGGACGTAACTTACAAAAAAAAAAAAAAAAAAAAAAATGTTTCAATATATACTACAACTTTTAGAGTCTTCATAAGTACAAATGTATACAATAGAAATACAACGAATATTGTGTAACAATGACTCTGTGGTTACCACCATCTTTTGTTTACAGGCTTTTAACCTAATTTGTATACTTTTAATGCTTTAATTTTTGTGTTGTAAGATTTTGTCGACCTCTTACCATTTACCAATTACACAAAAGTCATTTGGATAAGGCCGCGCCGTGACTCAGTGGTTAGACCGCTTGGCTCTCATCAAGGCGACCCGGGTTCGATACCATGCGACCGCAAAGTGAGATTTGTTGTGGACAACATGGCGCTGGGACGGGTTTTCTCCGGGGTCTCAGGTTTCCCCCGCCATCTCATTCCCCCGGTGCTCCATCTTCATCTCATATACCATCAGTGTCATCACCTGCGGTGCCGTATGTAGTAAAAGCGGGCGGTAAACACTACACGTTTCATTTTCATTTGAATAAAGAGAAGTTCATAAAATATTCCCATAAAATTTAAGATAAATTTACACTATTTATCTTTTTTTTAATTTACATCCTCCAAAGTTAAGTCATATCAGACGATGAATGGAATGGGTGAAATGATGCTAAAATAAGCCCAGGGTCTATGGAGCTTAGAGCTACCCGACATTGGTCTCTTAGGATAAGGGAAATCCCCGGAAAACCCTTATTCTGGTAACTCACTCTGACCGAGATTGGAACTCTTGAACGTGAGGCCTATTTGTCATGAAAATATCTTAAACACATGGTAATTTAATCTAAATGTTAGAGATACTTTTAAGAAAACCAAGTATTTACGTACATTTTCCCATGTAGAAGGCAATTTGGAAAGGGAGTATTTTTTATAATCTTTCTGTCGCATCTTTGGAAGATAGTTAAATTCACCAATGGATAATGCGAGTTAGTTGGAGAATGAATGTCATACTGACATATTGGCTATGGTAGCTGAATGGTTACAGCAACTAAATCCACCAAGTTTATTTATTATTTATCCGGCTTATACACACGTTGCCACGTATATATATATATATATATATATATATATATATATATATATATATATATATATATATATAATTATATATATCAAATATGTTTGTTAACAAAGCTATCAATTCTTAGGCTCATGTCAGCACCGACAATGTGCCGAAATTTTGCCCACAAGGAATTCTTCTACATGTCATTAAATTACTGGGGCTGTCACTTTTATGTACGCCTGAAAATCACAGGTTTAGACTGGATTGGAACCTGCGACCTTGGGGTCAGTAGGCCAGCGCTTAACCATCTGTGCTACCCAGATCACAAGTCCACGCACGCACACACCCAGAGAAGTTTCTTCAAAAATGATACGTTGGGAAGGAGGAGATCTGAGAGTCTTAAAACACGTCTTTTCTGTGAAATTGCGGTAAAATTGTTTGATACATTTCTTCATTTTAATGCAAGTAGAAGAGAAAGGAATGAGACTAATTGAGAGGGTTTTCTTGAAAATATGAGTACAGCCTTGTTTCTGCACACTTTAAAACAGAGAAACAAGATTCCAATTATGGATATATCTCAATTGTCCACTTTTTTTAGGTTATGACACTTTTACGTTGGTTATCAGAAATATTTTATTTTCTAATTTGTCCTCCAATGAAAAGTCATACCACACGATGAATGAAATGAGTGAAATGATGCTGTAATAAGTCCAGGGTCCATAGAGCTTTGAGTTACCCGACATTCATTTTTCAGGATAAGGGAAAACTCCGCCCGCCTCGGTAGCGTAGATGGTCAAGAGGTCCCAAGTTCGAATTTCGGTCAGGGTGAGTTGCCCGGATAAGGTTTTTTCCGGGGGTTTCCCTTATCGTGGAAGACAAATGTCGGGCAACTGTAAGCTCCATGGACCCTGGGTACATTTGAGGACCATTTTACCCATTCCACTCATCGTCCATATGACTTAACGTTGGACGTAAGGGAAAAAAAGAACACGGAAAACTCTGAAACAAACCTTATCCAGATAACTCATTCTAACCGAGATTCTACTCAGGACCTCTTGAACGTGAGGCGGGCACGCTACCGAGGCAGGCATTTTGAAAATACGTACCTAATCCTTCTTTCACGCACCAATATAAATCTTTTCAGATATGCAAAGAGTCAGAAATTCCGTTTGATGTGTTGGGATTTGATTATAAAGTGTGTGTACGTATCATTTCTTACATGACATTACTTGGGACTGGTTTACAGCGCCACGTGAACGGCTGTTATTCGTGCCAACACTGTCTCAGGGACGATCATATCCACAGAATACACTCTCTGGTGATCGGGAAACATTCTCTTTCAAGGTCCAACAGAACAAGCAACCGGATGATGTCCCAGTTGCTCTTCCCTCTCGCTAGTTCCTTGATATTGATATTCCGTTCTTTTGTTCTCATTGTTGTCCTTGTAAACTCATATTCACCTTCTGGGACAATTTATTTCAATGAGAACTGGATTTACTGAACAACCTTTCTCAATATGCCATGTGATTCTTAAATTGTCGTCTTTATCACAAGATCTCGGATTGTAAATTAACTTTAGGCATCTAAAATTATTAATAAAATGTGCTCTAAAGCTACATTTTAGTTACCTAAATTGAAGTTTCTACCAGATATACATTTGATTTTATGTATTTAAATGTATTTCCACTTTCCAGCAATTTAAAAAAAAAAAACATTTAATTGGTGTTTAACTCCATACAGTAACAAAACCAACCAGTCTATTAAGTTATTTCATCTATAAACATATCTATGCCTAAAATTATGAATGTGTCGTTGTTAATAAACATATAAGCGTATAAAGCTGCGAAACATAACCTCAAAACGTACTGAATAGATCGCAATAATATATATATATATATATATATATATATATATATATATATTTAATGTGAACATTACAGGTTTCCCCGACTACAATGCCCATCTAAAAGTTACATATTATCTTGAATATAAAATTAAGCTGATATAAAATTTGAACAAAGTGAAGTAACAAAAGCACCACAATATTAATTAGAAAACGAATCACAACAAAACACAAACCTACAAAAATGAGACCACAAGAAGAATTGGCAACATAGGTTAACAAGTAAACAGAACAGTTGACCTATTGTTGGTAATAAAGAATCACAGGATAAAGCAAAGTTGATACTCATACTAAATATAATATTGTGACCTAAGCACGCTACAGCTGAGATGTAGTCATACCCCAAAATGCTGTTTTAAAAACACAACTTCCCGTGAAAGTATTATTTAAACTCATTTTAAAAAAATGATAGAGGAAAACAAGGAGAAATGCTGCTGTTACATAGCAACATTTATGAAGGAGACGAGGTGAGTGACGGAACAGTTGAAGGTAGACGTAGGAATAGTGTATACTCCATTTGATAAAGCAGTAAAATGGAACTAAAGGGTCATTCACAATGATAGGCAACGCAAATGTAACAAACGCAAAAGCTTCAGACCAACTAATTTAATGACGGCAATTCATAATGAAAACGCAAACGTTAACGGAAACTCATTTCGCAGACGCAAACGCCAATTCTTGCAAACTCCAAGCTTCTATATTTGCGTTTATGAAGAACGAATAACTCCAATAATAACAGAAGACAGTGGAAAATGGCTGCCTTTGACGTTCAGAGCCGTGCATGTCTGTATGACAACGTGGATAAATGTTATGAAGACATAGATTTAAAGAATAATATATGTACATCAATTGTAGCTTAAGTAGGAACAAATATAACTATAGAAGTATACAACTGGATTGCTTTTTCATGTTTATACTTAATCTAAATGTTGTAGGGTAAAGGCGCCATATTTCGGATATAATTTTTATTTTTGGGTATTCTACGTGTTATAGTACATAAATAGACACGAAATTGTGTGACAACGTTACAGTCCCTTAGTCAAAATATGTCTTATAAGGTAAGTTCACATAAGACATAATGAAAACCATTAAAGAGCATTTGGGTTAGGCTACAAAAATGGTGCCTAATTTCGGATACTTTTTTGGAGTGCTATAAGCCAGTTGAGAGTGTCGTTTCATAAAATCACTGACACATTTTTTTCCAGCTATACCACCACTCGAATCAAATGGATGCTTTACACTGTTCATCAAAGCTAGCTGGAATGCCATTCTAAGTCCAAAATAGCGATCAACCATAACCGTAAAGTATGCAGCTAGTTCGGTTTCCAGCTTCTCACCAAGTGCGCACTCTTTTCCGATTTTTGTAATCAACAAACCGTCAGTATGTTTCTGTTTGTGGTTTACATAACTCTCAATTTTAGAGCGATGTACTCCATACCATTTGGAAGCTTTTAAAAATTTCACTTTCTTCTCCTTGACGGCCTTTACTGCTTCTCCCATTGCTTCTTCTGACCACTTCCTTCTGCGCCCTGGTGCCATCTGATGAACAAAAGGTCTTTTAGATCGGTAAAATATTGTTCATTAAAATTTCGGATATCCGAAATTACGATGCCCTGTGGTATCCGAAATTAACAATTCCGCCATATTGGATAAATAACAGCTTGGATTAAACAAGATATAAGTAATTTAAAATGTTGAAATGCATATAAGAAAACTATCATATAGTAACATATTACAGACAGTAATTACGTTATTTAGGACCTTACTTTAAGCTCAAGAAATCGCTCTGAAAAGTGATCTTCAAACACTCTGATCGTGAACAAAACAACTTACGAATGCTATTTCACCGCAACTAGCTGCATAATGACTATAGGTTCACTGTGTTCACCTGGTACTTCCTCCTATTTGTTCACATGATTTCCGAGGGAATGTAGTAGCTCATGGAGCAGAAAATCTACCATCCGAAATTAGGTACCTATCTGAAATATGCTGCCCTTTCCCTACTCATTTTCTTATGTTTCGTCTCCACAACGTGTTGGTGTAGACAGAAATACAGTTAAATATTTTATTTCGGGTGTTTTAAATGTTTTAATATATAAATTAGCCATAAGAATATATTTATATTAGTATATATTTATATTGGAAAAAATATCTGACTATATCATTTTTCGTCTTGTAGCGGGCGAAATAGGTTCAATACAATATCAAATTGTGCAGAAATAATTTTCATGTATCTTTGGAATTGCACTGGATCATATCTCATTTCTTCTTCTTCTTCTTCTTCTTCTTCTTCTTCTTCTTCTTCTTCTTCTTCTTCTTCTTCTTCTTCTTCTTCTTCTTCTTCTTCTTCTTCTTCTTCTTCTTCTTCTTCTTCTTCTTCTTCTTCTTCTTCTTCTTCTTCTTCTTCTTCTTCTTCTTCTTCTTCTTCTTCTTCTTCTTCTTCTTCTTCTTCTTCTTCTTCTTCTTCTTCTTCTTCTTCTTCTTCTTCTTCTTCTTCTTCTTCTTCTTCTTCTTCTTCTTCTTCTTCTTCTTCTTCTTCTTCTTCTTCTTCTTCTTCTTCTTCTTCTTCTTCTTCTTCTTCTTCTTCTTCTTCTTCTTCTTCTTCTTCTTCTTCTTCTTCTTCTTCTTCTTCTTCTTCTTCTTCTTCTTCTTCTTCTTCTTCTTCTTCTTCTTCTTCTTCTTCTTCTTCTTCTTCTTCTTCTTCTTCTTCTTCTTCTTCTTCTTCTTCTTCTTCTTCTTCTTCTTCTTCTTCTTCTTCTTCTTCTTCTTCTTCTTCTTCTTCTTCTTCTTCTTCTTCTTCTTCTTCTTCTTCTTTTTCTTCTTCTTCTTCTTCACTTCATGGCATAGGCAATCAAGTGCCTGTTCCGCCTTCGAAGTCCTCCAGCCATCGTTTCCTGGGTCTGCCCACCTATCTCCTACCTTTAGGATGATACTGTAATATTTGTTTTGTAAGTCTATTATCTGGCATTCTTTCAACATGTTCCTTCCATTTTTGTTTGAGATCTTTTAACCTATCATTCATACTTAAAATGTCCAGCTCTTCTCTTATATTTTCATTTCTTATTAAGTCCCTCTTCGTGCATCCTTTCACACTTCTCAAGAATTTCATTTCTGAAGCCTGTATTTTACTCTGTTGCTTTTTTGTTAACGTCCAAGTCTCACTTCCGTATGTCAGTATAGGTACAGCCATAACTCTGTAGAATTTTAATTTTGTTTCTTTACGTATTTTGTTTCTAAATGTTCTATTTATTGTTCCACACACTCTTTGAAATTTGCATATTTTATTGTAGACATCATATTCCTTGTCATAACTAACATCAGTTCCCAAGTAGTTAAAATGGCTTACCTGTTCAACGCAACGATTATTTATAACTATTTTTGTTCTAATTGGCTCTTTCCCAATGAATGCCATTACCTTTGATTTTATAAAAGAAATTTTCATGTTATATTGCTTACAAAGTTCACTAAGTTTAAAAATAGATTTTTGCAGGGCAGACTCGCTATTTTGTACAATAACTAAGTCGTCAGCAAACAATAAAATATTTAAAAAGTTTTTATTTGAAATTTTAAAACCTACATTCACTAGCTGCTTCCATTTGCACACTAGGTCGTCAATGTAAGTACCAAAAAGTGTAGGTGATAAAGTACACCCTTGTCTGACACCCTGATTAGTAATAATTTTTTTTTTTTTTTTGAAATTTTACCATTGTTCCTCACATTTATTTTTGTTTGGAAGCAGAAGCATTGTATCATTTTTACTAATTGTTGTGGGTATCCTCGTTCTTCCAATATTTGCCACATTTTGCATCGGTTTACCCTATCTCTCATTTCACAAAGTAAATTATGAAAGTCCCCTGGATAAATTCTTCTTTGATGTAGGGAATGAACCCACCTCCGAGACGACCGTTTTGTTTTCAAATGTAGTAACACCCTCTAAATAGGCTACTGTTGTTTGAACATGCGTGAATGTTACTTCATGATTAGGAGCCATTTTAAATTATCTAACTTCTGATTGGCTGTAATTATGTTTCCGGTTTTCCATTATGAATACCTTTCTACGTTTATGATTAAAACATACATTTGCGTCCTTCCGTTAACGTGTGCGCTTTCATTGTGAATAGCCCTTAACTCCTATTACGTGATTTACTCCATCTTGGAAATATATTCTGGTGTCCATAATCGGCTGAAGTTAGACATGAATAGATTCCTACTGAGTACAAGCGAGATAGCAACGAACTCTACTTCAACCAATGAAGGACACGACCTGTCAGATTGGTCGAACACTAGCGTTTTCGAAGCCAAGACTTCCCGACTGGAGTTATCGCGTGAGCATCTTGCTTGGTAAATACGCCACTGCAGTACGGTAGGAATCCCTTCCAGTCACCGGCCAATTACCAAAGGATGATGACAAAGGGACCCCTATTCGGTGTCTCTTTCTACAAGATAACTGCACCTGTCAAAGACCGGTCGTCTTCCTAGATGTCTGTTCTCTCATACAATATACTACAAAGGATTTCAATCACATCAACCCCAGCTGACGAGTGAACTTAATAATATTATAAATAAACGACAGAGAAATAGATAAACAATTGCATCAAATAATTTCCATCTGTTAAAATGGAATATGCAACGGTTATATTTGGCATGAGAAAAATTTACTAGCCACTTCCATGTTATAAAAAACAATTAGGATGAATCAGTGTAGCTGACGTAATTAGGATCCTAGTAAGCTGATTCAGAATGGAATCATTAATAATAATTAATTATGATCATAAGTCATATGAACAAAAGTTCGAAAATTAGAAAGGGGACAACATTCTCAGAATTAGCAAGTCACTGAGTAGATAATTGCATTTCACAAGCAAATAGAAACCTCGCTTTTAGCTAAGTAGGAATGTTGTTGGGAAGAGATGTTAGGCGGAATTTAAAATGATAAAAAGCGCGTATTTATGAAATTCATGTCCTGATCTTCGTGTTTTACTGAGATAGAATATTATCGACATTCAGGAGTGCCTAAGGACCGCGCTCGGGTTATATAGATTTAGTGGTCTCCGCCAGAAAAACTTCCGCATAACATTTCAGCGACTCAGGCAAACTGTGAAGTATTGATACGTCAGAAGTAGAACATTTATTACTTCAACAGTTACATTTTCTCGTATCAAGCTTCAAATACCCCATTATTGGTTTCAAATAAATGTATCAGTCAAATTGTGTTGTTTATACTTGCATCACCGATGAATACCCTGAAATAAAGATCTTGTAATCACCACTAAAACAGCTGACTATAGATTCATCGAAGTTCCGTGAGTCAGGATCACGATTGTTAAACGTTATCTTAACTTATTGTATACAAAACAATATAAATGCTACCGTAGACACTATTAGGTTCTTTCTATAAACATGAAATATGTCTTAATGCTCAAAATAGGTATTTTTAGGCACCTCAAAACGTTTTCTATGAATTTAGTTTTAAATATAAGAGAACGATTTCAAACTAGTATTAAATTATTCGCATACATGAGAAATATGTATTTAGGCTAAAATTCAAAGTCTAATTGCCACAAAATCCGGTACCAAAAACTAAAGCATACCATTATTCTCACTTCTAGAAATGTGCAGCATTTCTGAAGCTAAAATGGGAATTCACAATTATTATTAAGAATAATCATGTCATTTATATTTTTAAACTCTCGTGGAATACCTTGAATGATGGTTTTATTTATTTCATTTCTCTCTCTCTCCGTTTATATTTATATGAAATTAATTAATCCAGATAAAAGCACTTAAAATTTCGGGGGCGGCGTCAATACAGTTCTGTGTAAATTCCGAGGTTGTAGATTGATCCAACAGATGAGAGGTCAACGGGCGTTTCGACCATGACGTTACTGGGAATTCCTTATGAAGATGCGCAGGCTTACAAGCCTGATATCTGGAAAATCTTCTCTTTGCTCCTTAAAACTGTATCTTCGCAAAGTCCTTCTGGTATTTCCAGTAACAGGCGAATTCTGCGATATTCACTGAAATGGACAAGACACATCGAAGGAAGCATTCTGAACCTCGCTTGGTACAGAGTGCTCGAAATTGCTAACACACCACTAAAGTATCAAGAATTGAAGACCCATGGTGCTACTAGTTGTCTTAAATGTAAACATATGAGCATCTATATAAAATATGAGTAGCTGGCATGCTTAATTTGTAAGATTACTCACTCAGACTAGGCAGGTGCCTAGGTGCCTAGTCTGAGTGAGTAATCTTACAAATTAAGCATGCCAGCTACTCATATTTTATATAAAACATATCTCACTTTTAACAACTTGACAAGTCTTCTTTAAAACATGAGCATCTCTTTTTGCGGTAACTTTAGCCATCCTCCCAGTTTTCAATAAAAGAAACGCTTCCGGCAAAGTGCAGCTTCAGTAGATGCTCTTTTCACAAATCCCAATAATCAAGCGGGGTCAAATCAGATCAATGAGCTGGCCACGAAACTGGACCTCCTCTTTCTATCCACTTTTCAGGAAATGTTTGACGCAGCTGGTTACTAACAGTGTATGGAAAGTGAAATGGAGGCTTCATCAGGTTGGAACCAGTTAAGTTGGCTAACTTCAATGGGATATCTACCAACAATTTGGGTAGTATGTCCCTCAGCACCAAAATGTACCCTGGTGCATTTCACTTCCGGGGAGGAAGTACGAGATACTAGTCAAGACTCAAGAGGATCTCTCGGAACAACAGGACTGTTTCAACAGGTAAAGCAGAACTTTGTGCGATGATGTCATCCCTGTATCAGAGTTGGGAGATGCCATCTTGAACACTCATTTTGAATGTAGCACCTTGTAAAAATAAAAGCAATACAATTATTACATCTACAATAAATGACTTCGGCTTATAACTTTCGACTCCATGGTTTCAGGATCAGGTTTCCTAATCTCAAATTGAGAATACTTTACTCACCTTTATTCTAAGTGTTATCCCAAACGTCGGTCAACATTGTTACTCCCTATTCACTTCAGTACTCAGAGATGTCTTTATCGAGCTTGAGGTTCTATGATACAGTGTCACCGGCTTTGCTTCCTTTCCAAAGGAAGCAATGCTTAAGCTTTTTACGGCCGAAAAAAACCACCAGACTCCGCCGGGTTTGAATCGGCGACATCGGGTTCGGATTTATAGCTCCTTTAGAAGTTTATTTTTGGAAGCCGGTGAACGAACAGAAATAGACGTGGGCGGCATTATAACAACATTCTCATTGGCTACTAGGAGCGCAGAAAAGTGGATTTTAGACCTAGCAACACTGGATTTCGTTAAGATTTATTGCTGAGAGCGAGATACATCAAATGCAATGAACATAACAGACAACTGAACGACAAAGCACGACTGTACAAAGGTGACATAAGGATATAAATAGCACTTCTGCAAATTACTTTTATTTGCCGCAAAATGGAAACAGAGATTATAGTAAAAGTTTGAATTGAAAAATGTCATACAGAGGTTATATCCTCCTATTTGAACTAAAACAATCGCATTTCGTGGCAACATTTAATATTTACTTAATACTTCCTCCAAAAAATCTGATGTTTTGTAATCACTTAGTCATTTATTTTTATATTTCCACAAACTATACAAAATCTTATTTTATATCCACTTTATCTTAACGAGATAATGATTTTCGCTAATTATATCTTTATAAGTGCATGAGGGAAGCGATTGTCAGATCTTTAAAATGTGAGCTATTTACCTTATTCTACTCTCTGTAAAACAACACGATATTTCTTTTGTATTCAGCGCAAAAATTTGATATCCAAATTTCACGAAACAAATCGAACACTACATAGAGATAGGCGTAAGAATACAAATCAAATTGTCCATCTGCATTAAGAGTTTCGGGTGATCCGAGTAACAAAATATATGTTAAAATATTATAAATTAACTGGCTGATATGAATTGCACCCTTAGCTTTTTGAACTACAGCAAAGAATTAATTAATTTCATTTGCTTTATGAAATCATTGTACACTTTGACCTGGAAGTATTTTTTGTAATGAATCCTCTCTTTACCTTTTGTAATTGTAATTGCTCAAAATAACAGATGAGTTTTAATGGGTGAAATGATGCTCAAATGAGTCCAGGGTCCATGGAACTTACAATTACCAACATTCGTCTTTCAGGATAAGGAAAATCCACGGAAGGAATCTTATCCAGGTAACTCACCCTGACCGGGATTCAAACTCGGGACCTCTTGAATGTGAGGCAGACACGCTATCCTTTACGCTACCGAGGTGGGCACAGATGAGTAATTCCCCGAAATTGACACAAAAGAACATGAAACAGCAGAACATCTGACTTCCCTAACCTTTCCCCAACAGTCTTCTAAATTCTAGAAATGCTGCAAAGCCTATCGTTTCCTGAGGCACTGGAAGAATTCTCGGTTGAATAAGTTAATAATAAATATAGTTTTAAAACTTTATGACTTATTTTTTGGTCCCACAGTTATTTAATAACTTAACATTTCAGGTAACACGGAAATCCTTACAACGTAGGTCACCCGCACCATAGAAACGCCAAACAGCATCGCCGGCCGGCCTCACGTCACAAAACCTGTCACATCAATGATCGCTCATCCCGCACTACAAACAAATATGTAATTATACTATTTCCCTAAATGTTTATCTCGTTTAACTTGGAGTATATGTAAGAATCGAATAATAATTGTAAGAATAGTTAATTGAAGAACCGATAGAGAAAGTCATGCAAATACATCAGATTTTTAAAAAGAGATCCATGTGTGTGACTGTTAACAGAATAAAAACTGAATATCGATAAATACTAAACCCGATATTTAGGTTCAGTATCTTCTAAAAGCTTCCGCATCTGCAGGCCACCAAATTAATCACTTTGGGAAAGAACATTAGTTTCTAATGTTAGCAGTTTTCTCTCTTTAATCGGTTACTAAGCATAGATCGTTACATGGGTATTATTAGAAGACGTTAGGCATCCAGAATTTCCAGCACACGTCTATAAAATGAGAAACAAATATTCAGAGTTTTTCACACTCTTTCGTTACATACATCTCTGCAGTATTTGATAAACGCAATTAAAGAAACAAATGAAGCTCAGAATCGATTGTTTTCTGTTTCTTGTAGTGTTGCATTATGACCATCTATGTGCATTCCTTGCAATAAAATATAACTAGCTTTTGTTTTTGTACTCCGTGGAATGCGGTAACTGTTTATATTCTTTGGAATACAATAACCTTTATATTTTTTATCTATGTATGTCATTCTGTACTATAACCCACTTGCAAGCATGTCCTTCTGTAGCTCCAATATGTTCATATTCAAATGCAAGGACGTTGTAGATTATTTTTTATCTCTTAGTAAATATGAATTGAAATAAGAAGTTAAACATAGTCATATATCCATCAGAACGAACTGGACTTTTCAATGGTTAAAAACTAATCATGATTCTGGAATTAATAAAAATGCTGAACTTGACATTCGTCAAGAGAACAAAAGAAATCTGCAGGTGCTACTCTGTGAAATGTGAGCCTGCTGAGCAAGTATGTAGAAAGGATACAGTGATGATCTCATTAGAAAGTATGGACCTAACCTCACTGTTACAGTTTGAAAATCACTGACTTCAATTAAGTTGTTATCGTGCTTTCTGCACATGTTACGTAACTTCCTCGACGTATAATTGTAAGAATGCTCTATTTTTTGTGCTGGGTAAACGCCATACTTTCGAGAGGAAGATAAATGCTTTAACATGTGGCACACGAACAGCGCATGCAGCACGCAATTTCTTTTCGCTTCTTTTTTTACTGACTGATTCAGCTTCTTTCCAGACCGATAAAAGTAATTGGAGAAGAGAGTAATGAAATACGAGTAAACTTCTTTCGGAGTTAGCATCTATTTTGAATTAAGGCTCTATTTCCTCTTCTGCTATC
Source organism: Mantis religiosa (assembly GCA_030765055.1). Classification (NCBI taxonomy): domain Eukaryota; kingdom Metazoa; phylum Arthropoda; class Insecta; order Mantodea; family Mantidae; genus Mantis; species Mantis religiosa. The sequence continues at coordinate 170,435,103 of CM060953.1, forward strand.
TTTAGTAAGCATCGCAACAATGGTTGCTAAATATAACATTTGGTAAAGGCTGGCCGCATAGAGCAACTGCCTGCTGTTCCAGTTTGATTCCCGATTTCCTCTAAGACTATTCCTTAAGTGTGTGGAAGCATGAATGAGGCTGTGAATGTGTGTGATCTAAAGTATAAAATGCACAGAGAAAAGCACGGAAAACCATTAAAAACAAAAGAAAAATATATGCCAACGATACAAACATTGCAGTTGATGGCGAGGTATAAATGGAACACCCCCTCCCGTCGAAAAGAACCGAGCGGGATGGATCAGGCGGTTTCGTCGGAAGCATGCATTCGGGAGGCCCGAGTTCGATTTCCGTAGCCGACCTAACTGACCCATGGGTTTTACGGGGGTTTTCCCGGGTCGCTAGGTGAATGCTGGGTAGGTTAATTACATCCCCCGAATTTCCTGTCCCTCTATTTCATCTCCATTATCATTTCATATCATCTCTCATCAGGTGGTCTATTTCAGGTTAGAAGTGTCGGCGGGTGTCTTGGCGGTGCATGGCAGGATGATATGCTCTGAGGAAAACTACTTCCACCTCCGGTAGGTCGGTTGCCGGGCTCAGCTCCTCTGCTGGGACCATTTCGGCACCACCAGCCAGGGACCTTTGGGGCTCGGATCACCTGCCTGGGACCATTAGAGCTCGGCTGCTGGGCTCGTTGCCGTCCCGTAGTAGGAGACCGAGTTCGTTGTCCTGGCCTGTCGGGAAAGTCTCTATCAAAGTAAACTGTAGGGACCCTGCCCTCTGTACTGGCGTGGCTCCTTGGGTCGGCAGCTCTCTGTCTCCTTCGCTTCATCCTTCCTCCCGGGGGTGCCCCCACTTGGGGGCATGGGAACGATGGGCCCAGCATGTTGACCTACGTACCGAATCCCCTCCGTAATGAAATCCCAATCCCCAATCCCCCGAAAAGAAGGCAACGTTCGGCGTCTTCCGGAGATAGGTCACTCAGAAATCTTTAAAGTGACTTTTATTTGGAAGGTAAGGCTATTCTCTCTAAAACAGAAAGCCCAAATCAAAACAAGAACAAATGTATCTAAAAATATTGTTTATAATATGTTTTAAAATTTTTGTATGATAAAATATAACATAATTATAACTTGAATTTCCTGTAAATAGTGTAAGGCTTCTTCATTTTGACTGCATTTTGAATATCTTAAAAACCGAAAGAGACACACAAAAAATTTTCTGTGCAAAACGTGAAACTCCTTTTTATTTATTTATTTATTTTTTGTGTAGTTTACGTCCTCCAACGTTAAGTCATATCGAACGGTGAATGAATTGGGTGAAATGATGCTCAAATGAGTCCAGGGCCCATGGAGCTTACAGTTAGCCGACATTCGTCTTTAAGGATAAGGGAAAACCCCGGAAAAAACCTTATCCAGGTAACTCACCCTGACCGTGGATCTCCTTCATACGCACAATGAACATATATATATTGAGTCATTTATAATTTCCAAGGTATTCTTTGTTATTGATTTAAATTTTAAAACATTTTATAATTTTCGTTCAAGTACGAAAATTGCTAATAATTTATTTCTCCTATCCGTAACGAGATTATTAAGTTACAAAGACATTAATTACATCGTTTTATTTTATATAGCTTCGTCTCTGCATCACTTAATGAATTATGTAGTGAAAGCATTTCATTTTTATGGTAACAGAGGGCACATTCTTCCCTTTCAGTTGAAAGGCAATCATCTGCAACAAAAATATCAAGTGAAAGGCGCGTGTATAGATCTCATCCTCGTAAGATGTGATTCTACGTTTAGAGACGGAGATATAATACTATTTTAGTTATTTCTTCTTCTAATCTTCGGATTACTCTTTGTAATTACTCAAATGTGGAAATTAAAGCCTTGGGTCAACATCCGGTCGACGAACAAGCACATTTTGGATCGTGGCCAATCGGCCCAATGCCTGGTGCGACGGTGAAGAAGGTAATGTAGTGCTGAAAGGAATGAATGAAAAGTTCGTGGATCTAATTATTGAACACAGCACTCGTCTCGAGGAAAGAAAAAAAAAGAAAAAAAGAACTTTGGTAAATTGGTTGATTCCTGGGCTTACTGGCTGCGAGTCGCTCACTTATGGCAACGCCACCTGTCTCCGTAGCGTGGGGTACAGTGACTATTAGGTTATTAGTTAAGAGTTATATGACGATGATATATATAAGGGCGTTCAACTACGGTGGTCATCAGCGCCCTTTAAAAAACTAGTCATGGCAAAAGCCAGATATAAAACTTTTCTTAAAAACCATACAAGTGTAACAAAACCTATTAAAAATACACGTACATAAAAAAAATCAATCAACACCTACTAAAAATTTCGTTCACTAAATCCTAAACTCTAAACTAGAAAAGAATCTAAAAAGAATCTAATCGTCTCCACGCACGGCCTACACGTGGGTGGGCCTGTTGACCGTCTCCCTCAGCCTCAATGAGGAGCCCACACGAGGGAGACTGTTGGCTCGGGACCCCGGGTGCGCCAAACCCGTACCTACCGAAGTAGGCCCCTGGGGGGGTTAAGAATTATAGATTAGATATATCTGCTCATTGAAATAGTTTATAAATAATTATTTGTTAAATAATTTCTGAAATGCATAATAATTTGTAAATTTCAAAATTGTAATTTGGAAGTTGTAAAATGTAATAACTTTAAACAAAAATTGTAAATGATTGGATATTTTGCCCTGGTTTAGAATCTAGATGCCAGGGTAAAAGAAAAGCAGATTGTATCTTTTTAATTGTTATTTTATATATTTAAACCCATCCAACAACAAGGTTATTTTAATTATCTTGGCTGTATTATGGCATATACCAGCAATAGAGATATACAAAACAAAATAAACAAATTCCAAACAATATGTGGCACAATAAAAAGAACTTTTAAAAATTGTAATCGTCAAACTTTGTTAAAACTGTATAAAATAATGGCGATCCCAACCCTGCTTTATGGGTGTGAAAACTGGGTCTTGACTATCTCACAACAGAAGAAAGTGGAGGCTGCTGAGATGAAATTTCTGAGACAGGTGGCTGGTTATAGACTCATATACAATAAAAGAAACGAGGTTATTAGAAGAGAATTGCAAATTCAGAGTCTAAATGAAACAATCATTGTATACAGGCAAAAATGGCAAAATCATGTGCAGAGAATGACCGAAGACCGTACACCACAAATAGTATACAAGTATAAACCTGTAGGTAGAAGAAATGTTGGCAGGCCACGAATGAGATGGTCCGATCAATTTCCTTGAAGTCGGAACGGGCCACAAGGCTTATACCGTGATGATGATGATGATGATGATGATTATTATTATTATTATTATTATTATTATTATTATTATTATTATTATTATTATTATTATTATTATTATTATTATTATTATTATTATTATTATTATTATTATTATTATTATTATTATTATTATTATTATTATTATTATTATTATTATTATTATTATTATTATTATTATTATTATTATTATTATTATTATTATTATTATTATTATTATTATTATTATTATTATTATTATTATTATTATTATTATTATTATTATTATTATTATTATTATTATTATTATTATTATTATTATTATTATTATTATTATTATTATTATTATTATTATTATTATTATTATTATTATTATTATTATTATTATTATTATTATTATTATTATTATTATTATTATTTTATATATATTTGTCTACGTTGTTATTTCAGCAGAAGATTTCTGTTGCTTTCACATCAAACACTAAGCGTTGAGGGCAAATCCTATTGAAATAGGTGTATGACAGTATAACAGCTAATCCACATGTTTGTATTTTGACTTTGTTTCGTCACAATTTACAAGTTCTGTTTTATGTAGCTCATAATTTCCATTAACCCTTACAGTCCCGGTGTCCATAATCATGGACAATAGCTTTTTACCTATTTCTAATGGTTTTGACGTTTTTTCTGCTATATTCTTGTTACACTGTCCTTTTACAATTAAACATGCCTATATATTTTAGATGTTCTGAATTTAAGAAAAAACACAATTTTCATTGTACTTTTTTTTAAAAAAAGAAGCACAATCCATGCAACCGCAATCGAATGATTCCCCGTCAACATCCAAGCGTGCCATGACACCGATCATTTTACTTGGGCCCTCACTGTCCTTTACCACAGGCACATTTGACTGCGGTTGTCGAGACTTGAACCCGCGACCTCCGAGTTTGAGTACATGGCCAGTGCACTACGTGACGCCGTAACGATCTTGGCTATTCAAGTCAGTGGTTTGAAACGGTCGCAGACGGCCTCAAGTAAAGCGATTTCGAGGTAGAGTAATACAGGCATAAGTAGCAAAATAATGCAGTACTGAAAGGGTTCAAGCCAATAAGTTAGGCCAAGCATTGTGCTGTTATGACCTGGCACTCTACACAGCCGTGTTACGGCTAATTCTTTACGACGAGTCCTTTTCCTCTTATTGTAGAATCAATATGAGTAACATATTTCCTTTTTATTTTTGCTTTTTGATTTACTAAAGTACCATAAATTTCTCTGTTATCATCAAATACTTCGACAAGTACTTTTTTATTTCTTTTTGTTTGATTTACTTTTATCTAACAATTAAAAGCTTATATTCCTCTTCATTTCTATTTTAAGTGCACATACATATGTGAGTTTTAAGTTAGAAGCGTTTGTTTTATTTTTCTTGATCTTTGGCACCGAATTTAGAGCTTAGCTACTTTTCTTAATGCAGACATTTTCATTCTTTCCACCCACTCCTTTCTCACTTTCTGCCATTATTTCTTCCTTTCGAGTTCTCTCCTCTCATACTTTCCATTCTATCCTCCATTTGCTTACTCTCTCCGCCTCTTGTCTTCCTTACATCTGTGCAATGTGCATTCATTACCTACGTTTTGAAAACAAGCAATAAAATTTTTTTCCTAGGGTGTTAATAGAAATTAAAACCTAAATAAATATCCTACCGAAACGTTGTAAATAAGCAGAACGTCAGAAATACTGATAAGTGACATTTTCCATGTTTATTCCGTGCCCCATCTGAACCCCGTCTTCGAGGGACGTAATTGAGAAGCCTATAGGCAATTTTCTAAGTGGGACATAAGACAAGTTGTATAGCAAGTTTCATAACGCTTGGTTTGGGCATTCTTGCGTGAAAAGGTAACACATACACGCACGCATGCTTACACACACTTTAAAAAGGCGATGGCTGACCTTTTATGTAGTCCATTCATCCAAACTGGAAAATTATCAAATAGATTTCGGGCAGAGGTTTGTTGTAGGTGTAGACAGTTAGGAACAGGTCTATTGATCCCAAGGTCGCGAGTTCAAACCTGACCCACACCGATGGTTTTTAAGTGTGCCAGTATAATTGGCATGTAAAAGAATTCCTGCGGAAAAAATCCTGGCACACAAGTGGTGCTAATGGATTCCTGCAAATAGGCAGTCTTTTTTAAGCACTCTACTTAGTACTTCTACAATTTGAGGAGCCGAGGAGCCCCTCTGAACTAACTACGAAGCAAGACGACGCTCGTAGTTCGACTTCGTTCATAAGATGCAATCCCAATTCGTTTATTTCTTGAAAATCAAATGAATGATGACTTTGAATATTATATTCATTATGGTAGGATTCCCAATGTACACCTGGCCCCCTCTCCCCTCTTTTTGACATCCTCCAACGTTGTCATATCCGACGATGAATGAAACGGTTGAAATTATGCTCAAATGAGCCCAGGGTCCAGAGAACTTTATGTTACCCGACATTCATCTTTCAGAATAAGGGATACTTTGGACAAAACCTTGTCTAGGTAACTTACACTGACCGAGATTCGAACTTGGGACCTCTTGAACCTGAGACAGACACACTACCACCTACGCCCTGCGTCCTTTAGTTATACATTTGTATTAAAAAAGGACGTAAGAAAGAATGACACTATTTTTGTTATAAATAACTCACCACTTTGTTTTTAAAACTGTTAAAATACATGATGTATCCATAATCATTAAAGCCTTGACGGACAACTAAATTCTATAGACCCAGAGTTCATCTGAGATAATTTTGCTCATTTTATCATCCGATATAATCCAATGAATTAGACGACCTTAAACTATATAACAAGAATGCTATAAAAGCTGGTGGTATCACTATAAATTTTGAAGTTTATAACACTAGCTTTTGAAAATAAGTAAAACAGGACATCTTGTTGTTTAAATAGTACATCTACCTAATATAATTTAATTTTGCATGAGCAGTAAATGACAGCAGGCATACGTAAGAAAATAAACTGGCAGATTTATAATGTACATATATGTTATTATGATTTCACTATGGAGGGATTCGGTACGTAGGCCACCATACTGGGCCAATTATGTCTATGCCCCCAAGTGGGGTACCCCCGAGAGGAAGGATGAGGCGAGAGGAGACAGAGGGCGTCCGATCCAAGGGCTACGGCAGTGTAGAGGGCAGGGTCCCTGCAGTTTACTTCCCGACAGGCCAGGACAACGGACACGTTTCCTACAGCGGAACGGCAACGAGCCCAGCAGCCGAGTCCCATAGGTCCCTGGCTGGTGATCCAGAAATGGCCCTAAAAGAGGCGCGGAGACCGGCAACCGACCTACCGGAGGAGGAAGTAGTTTACCTCAGAGCATATCATCCTGCCATACACCGCCGAGACACCCGCCGACACTTCTACCCTGAAAGAGATCACCTGATGAGAGATGATATGAAATGATAATGAAGATGAAATGGAGGGATAGGAATTTCGGGGGATGTAATTAACCTATCCAGCAACCCAGGAAACCCCCTGAAAAACCCAGGTAGATCAGCCATAGGAATCGAACCCGGGTCTCCCGAATGCGGGCTACAGACAAAACTGCGTGAGCCGTCCCGCTCGGTACATATATGTTATAATTCCAGTATACAAATGTTTTACTAAAATGAAGAATTACACTCCAAGAGTAATTTAAACCAAAAGAGCAGTCAAAGCAGATGTCAATTGCATGCATGTTAGTTGATTAATTCGAAACAATTAATTTGCATGCAGAAACCTGCTTGTTACTTACTTCAGTATTCTTGGCAAACCTTTGTGCATTATTCAAGTGTTACCTTGGCTTTTGCTCTATAGTTACGACGCAATTCGGTACTTCTTTTGTTTACATCGGCACTCCAATATGCATAGTACTTAGGCAACATTTAATTGCATAAAAATTTAATTTACTATCATCCTAACTCATCACGCTTTTGTTCATTAATCTGCAATTCCTATATGAGTAATATATCTTTAAGTCAGTATAAAATCAATTCGTATAACCTAAAGCAGGCGCGTATACCTTTACATTAAAGAACATATTGTTGGTGGCAGTATAACTTAGATCATCTCACATCTTCTCAACAGTTACTATTCCAAAAAACATCTGACGTATTGTGTTCGCATGACTTTCTTTACACACTATCATTTGTTTTTGTACACCTATTATTATTATTATTATTATTATTATTATTATTATTATTATTATTATTATTATTATTATTATTATTATTATTATTATTATTATTATTATTATTATTATTATTATTATTATTATTATTATTATTATTATTATTATTATTATTATTATTATTATTATTATTATTATTATTATTATTATTATTATTATTATTATTATTATTATTATTATTATTATTATTATTATTATTATTATTATTATTATTATTATTATTATTATTATTATTATTATTATTATTATTATTATTATTATTATTATTATTATTATTATTATTATTATTATTATTATTATTATTATTATTATTATTATTATTATTATTATTATTATTATTATTATTATTATTATTATTATTATTATTATTATTATTATTATTATTATTATTATTATTATTATTATTATTATTATTATTATTATTATTATTCGCTACAAATTAATCAAGGCAAACGTTTGCACTATAGTTTCACTTTAGTTTTCGTTGTAGGTACAGCAGAGATAAAATAAAAAAATCCAATCGGTAGCTGTTCTTAAACTCGACTCGGCATGACCTTAAAACTACATCTTTTCATTGCATTCCGGCAAACGACTGAATGAGAGGACGTTATAAAAGCTAGGAGAGAACTGGAAAGGGGCTGGCTCCGTGGCTCAGTCGGTAGAGCACCTGCCTGCCGTGCTAGGGGTCCCGGGTTCGATTCACGGTGGTGGGGGTGGGTATCTTTCTCCGACCAAGATAATTCCCCATCTTCCCCAGAGTCTGGAAGTATGAATGAGAGCGTGAATGCGTGCGTGGTCTAATGATTAAATCTTAACCAATACGAGTTAACACCTTCGATATGTTCCAAAGGAGAACGGCCGCCGATATGACCATTGGAGTTAAAGGTGGGGTATAAATGGAGCAAATAAAAAAAAAATTAAATAGAAATGGAATTGCCTGTATGGTCTGGTGGCTAGCATCTATGCTTCTACATATATCCATGGTCGCCCATCATCCCTAGAGTTCGGACATTTGTGTGGTATTATTTGTTTTATTTAATATTAATAAAGAAAAGCCAAACTAAAACAAAAGTAAAGGAATTAACAACCTAGCCAGTGGGCAATCTTTTTAAAAATAGAGTAGCCAAAATGAAAAGCTAAAATCGAATACCTCGAAAGCAGCTGATGTCATAAAGTTTTTATTTGAACATAAAACGTATATTTTAAAAATGTCTTCCTGTTTTTTTGTAGCGATTTTTGTGTATCTCTTAAAGTTTACCAGTTACACAAAATGACACAAACTTCTTTCTCAATAAAGTGAACGTCATAGACTGTTGCTAGAAAATGTAAGATATACACGTTGTCATGTAAATATATAGGCATTTAAATCAAAATCATTAGAATTATTTTTGAGAAGATATTTTTCGAAAAATGTTCTATTAAATGGTTTTTTCAAGGTGTGCGGATTTATTGAAAATTTTCATAGGGCATATTTGCAGAATATTGAGCTTGATTTTAACTGACTTTTACGTTTTCAGTAACACACAGACCATATACAAGCTTTTAATAATAATAATAATAATAATAATAATAATAATAATAATAATAATAATAATAATAATAATAATGATAATGATAATGATAATGATAATGATAATGATAATGATAATGATAATGATAATGATAATGATAATGATAATGATAATGATAATGATAATGATAATGATAATGATAATGATAATGATAATGATAATGATAATGATAATGATAATGATAATGATAATGATAATGATAATGATAATGATAATGATAATGATAATGATAATGATAATGATAATGATAATGATAATGATAATGATAATGATAATGATAATGATAATGATAATGATAATGATAATGATAATAATAATAATAATAATAATAATAATAATAATAATAATAATAATAATAATAATAATAATAATAATAATAATAATAATAATAATAATAATAATAATAATAATAATAATAATAATAATAATAATAATAATAATAATAATAATAATAATAATAATAATAATAATAATAATAATAATAATAATTGATAATAGATGATAAATTCCCAGGCCGTTTCTCCTATACAATTGCTAACTTTTAGTCTAGCCTCTGAGGAGGAGTGCACGATGGAGGTGGTGGGTAGTACCGAACATAAAGATAGAATGCAATAGCTTCTCTACTTGCTATAGGTAGTGGTAGAGACAGTACAAATTTAACATATTGTACACAATGTGTGTCACCTCAAGGTATATACCTGTCTGACGTATGAGTGCAGTTGTCCGGGGAGGTTGCTGGTGTAGCATGTTTAGAGAGAGGTCAGAGAAGGCGGGAATATAGTACAGTCTGACCATCAAAACAGCACCACAGCGTATTACTCGACAGAGCGTTGAGGCGTATTGACCTTCAGGTGACCAGCGCTGTGATCGTCTCTTATCGGGACTTATCTGGTGGATTAGAAGAGTGAAATATTAGTAGGTTAATGTACAGTAAGTTACGAAACATAAATAGCGCGATTGGAAGCTGCGTGTGTCTAAATTATGTTTTCTCGCGCCTGCCGATGTATGACACATTGCTGTCCAGAAGACATGATTATATCTGAACAGAGTATACATACATTGGACTCGCCGTGTATGTGCGATCAGCTGAGGTAAACACCAGGGCCGCGCCGTGGTTCAGTGGTTAGACCACTTGGCTCTCACCAAGGTGGCCCGGGCTCGATCCCAGGCGACCGCAAAGTGAGATTTGTGGTGGACAACACGGCGTTGGGGCGGGTTTTCTCTGGGACCTCCGGTTTCCCCGCCATCTCATTCCACCGGTGCTCCATCCTCATCTCATATACCATCAGTGTCACCGCCTGCGGTACCGTATGTAGTAAAAGCGGGCGTTAAACACTACACATTTCATTTTTTTGAAGTCAACATCTCTGTGTTGCGAATTTTTCACGATAAGCTTTCTCACTTTGCCGTGTAGTATACTTAGTACACTGGACTCGCCGTGTATGTGCGATAAGTTGAGGTAAACATCTCTGTGTTGCGAATTTTTTGCGATACGCTTTCTCGCTTTGCCATGTAGTACGTACACGATGCATAGTTCTGCACTAGCGAAATCGGTATCTCATGGCTTTAAGTATTCTCTAGAATGTGTCCTTCTAACATCAAAAGTTTAACAGCATTCATAAGATTACGTACTATAGGGATTTCTCTTCTCTGTTTTCAAAACTCAAAGTTCTGCACACAACACATTTTTCAAACTCATCAAGTTCGAACCTTTTTGAATGTGGGCGATACTGAAATTTTTTCTCGCGTACGCTTTGAATGAAAATCTTTCACTATATTATGCAATATCTCCACTACTATTGCTGTAGAAATATTTAACGGAATAATTAGACCTTTGCTTTTCTCTTTTTTACAAAATTGTAACACATTAGATAATTAATTTTCCACTTTGTGAGTGCATGCTTTCGCGCGGCACTTTACATTTTGACAAAATCTCAAACCGTCCACTGTAAGAGACTCAAACTGCTGCATAGGTTGCACAATTGTGTTGTGGAGCATATGTTCCCGTTTCAAAGATTTACTCCCTCGTGCTGTGTTATACTCTCGTGATTATTTGAAACTGAAACTACTGTGAAGCTAATCTGGTTATTATCAAATGTGTGGTGCATTGTCGCGATAACATTATCAATCAGCTGATTTAGCTGTACTCGGGAGCTTTTGGCATGTTGTCCGTAATAGCAGTGCTACGAGCCAAATGTGACAGCGAAGAGAGGAGAGGGGTGCGGTCTGGAATGTGATAGCGGAAGATATCGTGTCAGGAAGATCATTACTGTCTGGCTCTCAGCCCATTCACAGCAGCTGTGTGTGTTGCGTAAGAAAAACATTGTGTGTTCAATTGTTTATGATAGTAGTAACTGGCTGGCGAGATTATCGTATTCCTTAAGTGCGTGATGACACTTCGTTATCATCTGCAGAGTTGCCAATATTTGTTTTCCCCATTACTTAACCTGATGTTACAGTCATATCAGTTTCTCTACTCACGCTCGTACAAACTATTCTTACTACATGACAAAGCGAGAAGGCGTATAGGAAAAAGTTCGCAACACAGAGATGTTTACCTCAGCTTATCGCACATACACGGCGAGTCCAGTGTGTTCAGATATAATGTCTTCTGGACGCAATGTGTCATACATCGGCAGAGCCCGCCTTTGTAGCGTGATGGTAGCGTGTCTGCCTCACGTTCAAGAGGTCCCGAGTTCGAATCTCGGTCAGGGTGAGTTACCTGGATAAGGTTTTTTCCGGGGTTTTCCCTTATCCTGTAAGACGATCTTCGGGTAACTCTAAGCTCCATGGACCCCGGACTCATTTTAGCATCATTTCATCCATTCCATTCATCGTCCGATATGACTTAACGTTGGAGGACGTAAATTACAAAAAAAAAAAAAAAAAAAAAAAAAAAAAAAAAAAAAAAAAGTTACATCGACAGGTGCCAGAAAACATATCATATAGACACACGCAGCTTCCAATCGCTCTATTTGTGTTTCGTAACTTACTGTACGTCAGAAGTCAATCTAATATTTCACTCTTCTAATCGACCAGATAAGACCCGATAAGGAACGATGGCAGCGCTGGTTACCTAAAGGTCAATACACCTCAACGCCCTGTCGCTCTGTATACTCTGTTCAGAAATACTCATGTCTTCTGGACAGCAATGTGTCATACTTCGGCATATCATATTAGACACACGCAGCTTCCAATCACTCTATTTGTGTTTCGTAACTTACTGTACGTCAGAAGTCAACTTACTAATATTTCACTCTTCTAATCGACCAGATAAGACCCGATAAGGAACGATCGCAGCGCTGGTCACCTGAAGATCAATACACCTCAACGCTCTGTCGCGTAATACAAACGCTTATTATTTTATCTACTTCATTTTAATCGTAATAAACATTTGTAGAAATGGTTTTATAATATCTTTTCTTGCAGACAAAAGTTGTGCAGACAAAAGTTGAGTAGTGTACAGTAAGTTTAATCGATAGTCTAATTTTTTAAGAGCTGGTTGCTATATGATGCCTTGAAATTCGTTCTTTTTCTTGACCAAAAGAAAGAGAAAAAAAGAATAACGACTTCCCATTATAGCTATTGAAAAATTGAGACATATAAGGGATATTTCGGGAAAAAAGGTGTTTATCATAAATTGTGTGGTTTAAAATATCTACTTTTGTTTACATTTTTATCTACTTGGATTGTGCAAAGTGGTCTATGACAAAATAAAAACAGGTACCTATCATAATGTCCTACTTTATCGCACTCAATGCAATTAAGTTAAAATGAATTTCTTTCTCATTTACACTTTACCAAAATAAGTTTGAAGAACCTTTTCAGACACGTTATCAATTAAAGTATTCCCAAGATAATTTTCAAGAAAGATTATTAACATTATATAATAAATGTTGGACACAAATAAGAATTCCTGATGAATGGAATACAGGAAAAATAATATCATTTTTTAATAAAGGTGATAGAACTAAACTTAAAGATAATAGAGGGATTACCCTACTCTGCTCAGCCTATAAAATATATACGAAGATTATAAATAATAGATTATTTAGAATAGTAGAAACACTTTTAATGGAAGAACAAATACGATTTAGGAAAGGACGAAGTTGTATAGATAATGCCTTCTCCCTCAAACAAATAACTGAAAAACGAAAAGAATTTAACTTAAAAACGGACATTCCTATTATAGATTACAAAAAAGCCTTCGATAAAATATCTAGATTAAAATTATAGAAAATCCTAGAGAAAAAAGTAATACCAAAACAATTAATAAATGCAATAAACAAATTATATGCAGAAACAAAAATCACAATAAATAACCGTGAATTAATACTGATTTCAAAAGGGGTTAGTCAAGGTTGTTCAATGTCAACCACTCTCTTTATTTTATATATAGATATATAAAAGCAAAACAAAAATTATGGCATTTAGAGGTATTCTCCCATTTCGGTCTAAAATAATTGTAGAAAATAAAAAAATATTGAACTATTGGCGTTGTCGAGCATTGATACCTCTTGCAACCTGAATTTTAATTAAGCATATTTGTTCATATTTACTAAACATATTTAAAGCACTAAAGATAACGTGCAATTAAAATGAATAAAAAGTCTTATTAAATAAAATTATTGTATTCAAACCCTCAGCTAACAAACATTAGTCATCATCACGTAATAATCTACTTTTAAGACTTATTTTTGGAGTGTATAATAGAGACGAGCGATGAAAGGAACTGTACTTATTAAAACTTCATTCTAAGCCGCTCAAACAGCATGTCGAACTTACTACTGAGCTACAGTGCCAAGTTTACAGTTGCAATCTGACAGCACTCTGCGAGATAAAAACAAGTGAGCGTGGAAAGCGCGTTGCTATGGTAACCACAGGTAAGTTGATGACATTATCAAATGGAGCGTTCCCTGCGGTCATTCTTGGTTGTATCCGCTCCGCGTCAGAAGCTCACAGCTGTTTGCTTTAAGTTGGCCCTTTAATATTATTTCCTTTTGACATTTATTCTTATTATTATCTTCTCTACCATATACATACGTACGCAGTAGGCAGAGGAAGTATTACTTTCTAAAAAATAATAGGATAATACACTTTTATCGTGAAATATATGATTTGAAATTAGTTAAACTCCCTAAAAATTGTTAGAAAAAAGGTCCGTGGACGGATATGTGCGTTATTTATGTGAACAGCAAAACGAAATATTTTATAAATACCCATCTTAATATTTATGTATCTTCCAAAGATGCGACTCGGAGCTTTCAAGAAATGTCCCCACTACCACCTTAATTGGAAACATTTTTAATATTTTAAGTGTCTCAAAAATGGTTCTAAGTATTTTTATTAAGGTACTCAAGATATTTTCATGACAATATGCATATCTCGAATTTTCTGGAAATACCTGTGAATTCTTCTTCATTCATAAAGGATTTTATACATTTCGGGTAAACATAAAATATAACTTTGCTTATGTATTATTCTGACTCATAAACACGCTTACCCAGCAAAACATAATAAACATAGAAATTTAGCGATTTTAAATAAAAAGTGTTATGTAAGAAACAATATGTTAATTAAACTTATAACAATTGCGTAACAATTAAATTGTGAGAATAATCTGTAACAATGACTACAGAAAATGTGAAACAACGATGAAAGTTGTAACAAAATACGATACTTTGTCGAAATAAAAAGTTATATCTAAATTATAATACATTTTTAGCTGCCCTAAAACCGTACACGTTTCGGAAGATGGCTACAGAATATTTTATAATAATTTAAATTATTGTAGTTATCTTGAATACCTTTCTTAACTTTGCATTTTTCTCTCCATTTCACAAACATATTTGTAATTATACCTTGGGGTAAAAAAATGTACCGGTGCTATACTTTTGAGATTATAATGTTCTCTTTAAAGTAAGCTATAAGATCAGATATTTTCTGGTGGGCTTCTTGAGGTTTGTATTTATTCACCTCAACGAGGATGGTTGGGTCGTTATTTCAGCTGCAGATTTTCTTCTGTTTATCGGAATGATGTCTGTACGAGTTTTATCTGCTAGGCAGAGAACTTCCTCATAAATCTCCAGTCCAGATTCACGTATTGCGTTTGTCAACATGAATCCATCGATGTTAAATATTTTAATTAGAAGAAGTTCTCCCTAAAGACATGTACCAAGTATTTTTGGAAGGAAGCTTGTATATCCCCTTTGTGTCCATTAAATTTGTTGCATGTAATATGGTTTGTAAGCAATTGTATTCAAACTTTTAACAAAACACAGAATGGACTCAAAAAATTGATGCATAGGTTTTGCTATAGTTTTAAATTACTCAATATATGATAATTAATTGGACCATTGAGGCTAAATTGTTAAAAGAAATATATTTAAAGGTTTACGTTTTTCTGAAACCGTAACAAGAGTGAATAAAATTCTGTAAGTCAGTTTTATATAGGTATTTCTATAATATGAAATTGTTATATTTCCCAAAAGTTGATTTCTCCATCTGCATCAGCATTCGTGCTGATAAATTAGCACAACAAACGTAAAATAAAATGTTTTATAAACATATTAAGTATGATTTCATGTTATTTAAAACACGTTCACATTTTTGGTAAAGTAGCATTTACGTAAAAACTGCAAAATTTAGTAGCCTCACTTATGCGTACACGAAGTTCTGGCAAAAGAATCGCTCCCAAAAATTTGGAGAATTATCCCTACATAATCTGGACTTCATTACAAAGATCTTTATTCTTTCTATTACATTTGTGTTATCCAAAGAATTAAAATAAAACCGCCTCTGTAGTGTAGGTGGTAGCGTGTCTGCCTCACGTTCAAGAGGTTCCGAGTTCAAATCTTGGTCAGGGTGAGTTATCTGGATAAGAATTTTTTCTCGGGGTTTTCCATTATCCTAAAAGATGAATGTTGAGTAAATCTAAGCTCTATGGGCCGCAGGCTCATTTGAGCGTCATTTCATTCATCGTCGCTATGACTTTACGTTGGAGAATGTAAATTAAAAAGGGACGGTAAATTAAAATGTTCGGAAATTAAGTAGAGCAGTAATGAATATATTTCATTTTAAAATGTGTTAACGGAAGATGTAAAAATATACCAGTTTTATAATAATAATAATAATAATAATAATAATAATAATAATAATAATAATAATAATAATAATAATAATAATAATAATAATAATAATAATAATAATAATAATAATAATAATAATAATAATAATAATAATAATAATAATAATAATAATAATAATAATAATAATAATAATGATAATGATAATGATAATGATAATGATAATGATAATGATAATGATAATGATAATGATAATGATAATGATGATAATAATGATAATAATGATAATAATGATAATAATGATAATAATGATAATAATGATAATAATGATAATAGTGATAATAGTGATAATAATGATAATAATGATAATAATGATAATAATGATAATAATGATAATAATGATGATAATGATGATGATAATGATGATGATAATAATAATGATAATAATAATGATAATAATAATAATAATAATAATAATAATAATAATAATAATAATAATAATAATAATAATAATAATAATAATAATAATAATAATAATAATAATAATAATAATAATAATAATAATAATAATAATAATAATAATAATAATAATAATAATAATAATAATAATAATAATAATAATAATAATAATAATAATAATAATAATAATAATAATAATAATAATAATAATAATAATAATAATAATAATAATAATAATAATAATAATAATAATAATAATAATAATAATAATAATAATAATAATAATAATAATAATAATAATAATAATAATAATAATAATAATAATAATAATAATAATAATAATAATAATAATAATAATAATAATAATAATAATAATAATAATAATAATAATAATAATAATAATAATAATAATAATAAAGACGCCTAAGTTTAATATACTATATAACATGCTTGTGGCACAATAAATCAGCAATTTGTTGGGCTTTTACTTCTTAGTTCATTAATACAAGAGGTGAATGTTCGATGTCATATGGTTTGAGTATCTTAAAAGACATAGTACACCTGGTAGATCAACATATCATGTTAGTAATATTTACATAACATTTTAATTGGGGGTGTATTCCTATAATAAATATTCCAGTTATAATTCCTATGGTTACACGTAACAACCGAAAATCCTGTTGGACCAGTACAGTGAAAACAAAAGCAAAGCGTGTATCGAAATGAGTTTAATTATGCACGTAAGGTCCAATATTGCTTGTTCTGCGTCGGTTCTTTTGATTGTTGGTCAACTACAATGGCATGAGTAGAAGATCAGGTCAGTGTTGGTAATGCCTGCAGGTACGGCGTTCAGAGTATGAGCAAATTGTAGCTGTGTAATATGTCATGTTAATGCTTTCCGTCTTTGTCAAATAAAATCAGTCTTGTTTTCTAAATGAATTTGTTTTATTGTAGAATATAGTAGTTATTCGTTATAAGTGCTTTGCACTCACAGTCCGTATCTCTTACATTTTTAAAATGGAAGTTGGATACTAGGTGGACTATTTTTTTTATTTTTATTTATTTAATATCGCTTTAACTGACATACAATCATATCGCGACAACATTTTGGTAATGGTAGTATAATTATAACAAGTTTAACATTTAGTTAGAAAATGTATATTATATTTCATTGTATAAATTAATTAATTTTAGAAATTTAAAAATTGCTGTATTGTGTGATTACTTAGGGCTTCTTGAATATCTGGAAGGTTACATTGTTCTCGTAGTTGCAGACATTCTGAAATTATATGGCTTACAGAGATGGCCATATGACAAATGCTGCATTCAGGTTTCGGTGTTTTGACCATGCGACAGTTTGGTGTGCCCAATCCGCAGTCTAGTGATGACAATTTAGACTTTACGTTTCAGTTTTTGGAGTGGATAAGATGTTTTAGAGTGTTTTCTAATCTCATGTAGTTTGCTAGGAGGTGATATGTGCAGTAATGCTTCCTTGATGGTGTACAACTCACATGTAAATATGGAGCACAAAGATGGAAATATGAAAAGCATTATAAGACCTGGCTAAACTATTGCGCATCCACATCCATTTTCTGTTTGTGAGCCATCGGTGTGTATGTAAATATAATTTGGGTATTGGTTCCATTGTCTTTGAGCGTCTGCTGGTATATTACATTATTAGTTTGGGTTTTAGTTATATACGATGTTTCCAGAGTTGGACTATTACCCCAGCAATTGTTCACAAAAGTCCAAATTCGCGATATAATAGGTTTTAGTTAACAAATATTTGCCATAGCGCACTTCACATGGTGCTTGAACATCATTTATAAATTTTCAGAAACCATTATTTATTACACGAGTTAACACAATGACAATTATTAAAAAGGGTATACAGAGAGAATAACTATGAATACATGTACCAAACTTACGCTATTTAACTCAACTACTACAGCTCTTCACTTCACTTTCCCGGTTTCTTAGCTGCTTAACACCACTATCAAATAATTCCCGAGATGTAGGAAGGTAAATCCCTCACGAAATATATAAAATTAAGGGAATTCTGAATACATTAAAAATCATGACAAAGAATCATAATCTACGATAGCAACAAAAATGTAGTGGCTGGCCACGTAGTTCAGTCGGTAGAGCACCTGCCTGCCGCGCTAGGGTTCCCGGGTTCCATTCCCGCCCGTGGGAGTGGGTATTTTTCTTTAACTAAGAAGATTCACCATCTTCCCCAGTCTGGAAGTATGAATGAGAGTGCGAACGTGTGTGTGTGTGTGTGTGTGTGTGTGTTTGTGTGTTTGTGTATGTGTGTGTGTGTGTGTGTGTGTGTGTGTGTGTGTGTGTGTGTGTGTGTGTGTGTTTTCCAACGACGATATGACCACTGCAGCTAAAGGCGGGGCATACATGAAAAACAGTAGCAATTTAAACAAAGTTGAACAAGAAGCCCCGACAATACAATGATATATTTCAATGGGACTTCATAAACTACATATGTATATAAAATAAAAAAATTACTGGTACATAGCAAATAAGTACAGTGCGATCCATATAAACCTGAACCATTTCCATAGGCCATAATTTCCCTTTGAAAGCTCGTAGAATGCAGAAATTTGTTTTAGTGACCCCAGTGACTCTGGGAGAATTGACAGTACGGTGCGCGGTGTCAGCTTCCAGGATCGTTGGTACCATTTTCTTTGATACGACTGTAGACACTGACATTTGTGGAGCAGCTGGATGATATCGAATTGAGAGAAGGTTATTTTCAGCAAGATAGAGCAACGTGCCATACATCTAATGACACCATGGAACTTTTAACCACTTTCTTTGATAATCGAATAATCTCAAAAGGTCTGTAGCCACCCAGATCCCCTGATCTAACCTCACCGGAATATTTCTTGTGGGGGTATATAAAAATAGTGTACACGAATAGGTCAGGGACAATTGATGTTCTCAAGGAATCCATTCGAACCGAAATAAGTAACATTGGCGAGGATACTCTCCGTAAAACTTCAGAGAATGTGGTGAAACGAGTGCAAACATGTATAGATGCTGGTAGAGGACACTTCCAACATTTTCTCTGAGATGTAAATAGTGTAATGTAATCTCCCAATTGTGTATTATATTCTCCCAAATTTGCACTTATGTCCTATTAATGGTTCGAAAGTTATGACCTATTAAAATGGTTCAGGTTTATATGGATCACACTATATAAATCACACATATGGTTCCGCGAAAAATAACTACAAAACTGCCAAAATAATTGTTTAGCGAAAGTTGCCAAGGGGTAATCTAGATATAGAAGACCATCAGAAAAAAAATTCACAATTTTAAATATTCAATTTGCTAAGCATTGCAATAAACTTAACCGAATTCAGAATTGCGCGCAATCAAACTGACGAAATAGAACTTGAACGAGACAGAAAAGAAAGAGGAAGAAAAAAAGAGACACGTCACGTGGTGACTAATAGACATACAATCGGTAAACAATACGGTCAACGACAACTACGCCCACCTCTGTAGTGTAGGTAGTAAGTAGCATGTCTGTCTCACATTCAAGAGTTCCTGGTCATGAATCTCGGTCTGGGTGAGTTACCTGGTTAAAGTTTTCCCGGGGTTCTCCCTTATCCTGAAAGATGAATGTCGAATAACTCTGAACTATGAAGACCCTCGGTTGATATGAGTATCATTTCATTCATCGTCCGATATGACTAAACGTTGGAGGACGTTATAAAGGCAGCAAATACCGAAATTATTGGACATTCCTTATCTCTCTAAAGACTAAATAGTGTCCGATCAACACAAATTTTAAAAATAATACACAGAACCTTTCGGAAATGCAAAATATAAAACGTTTCAAAACTGACAGCTTCTAATGATAAAATATAACACTCGCTGAACTATGTAGTCATTATAAGTAAACCGAACGCTTCAGTAAAAGCTGTACTCCTGTACTTCTAGAGGCTATAAAAGTATTACGTCAGTAACGGTTTGCACGCAGATATGCACTTTTAATTATTTTAATTACTTATTTAATTTCAAAAATATTGATTCTGTATTTTACTGAATATTTTATAACAATGTTTATCAAAATGTATTATTATTATTATTAGTAGTAGTAGTAGTAGTAGTAGTAGTAGTAGTAGTAAATGAAATGAAATGTGTAGTGTTTAACGCCCTCTTTTACTACATACGGCACCGCAGGCGATGTCACTGATGATACATGAGATGAAGATGGAGCACCGGTGGAATGAGATGGCGTGGGAAACCGGAGATCCCGGAGAAAACCCGCCCCAGCGCCGTGTTTTCCACCACAAACTCACTTTGCGGTCGCCTGGGATCGAACCCGGGCCGCCTTGGTGAGAGCCAAGCAGTCTAACCATTGAACCACGGCGCGGCCACTATTAGTAGTAGTAGTAGTAGTAGTAGTAGTAGTAGTAGTAGTAGTAGTAGTAGTAGTAGTAGTAGTAGTAGTAGTAATAGTAGTAGTAGTAGTATTTATCTTTATTATTTATCATTATCATCATCAAGAGGTCCCGAGTCCGAATCTCGGTTAGGGTGAGTTATCTGGATAAGGTGGATAGAGTCAACATGAAAAATTCAATGCCATGGCCGGGATTTGAACCACGGATCTCCTGGTTTCCGTCCAGTCGCTCTTAACCTTTGAGCTACCATGGCCAAAGTGCCGTCGTGACATTAAGATCTCCAGTTGACTCGCATATTTCCCCAGTAGACCACTAGGGGCTCTCGCATCCGACATAAACCGTTTGTGGCGACTTACTATTATAAGTACTTGAGTCCCAGGCTTCATCATTTAACTCTTATTATTTTAGTTAATTGATGGAAATTAATCATTTCTCCACACTAGCCATATACAGGCTAAGGTATTTTATGGATAGAGTCAACATGAAAAATTCAATGCCATGGCCGGGATTTGAACCACGGATCTCCTGGTTTCCGTCCAGTCGCTCTTAACCTTTGAGCTACCATGGCCAACGTGCCGTCCTGACATTAAATTCTCCAGTTGACTCACATATTTCCCCGGTAGACCACTAGGGGCTCTCTTAATGTCAGGACGGCACGTTGGCCATGGTAGCTCAAAGCGACTGGACGGAAACCAGGAGATCCGTGGTTCAAATCCCGGCCATGGCATTGAACTTTCATGTTGACTCTATCCATCAAATATGTTAGCCTATATACGGCTAGTGTGAAGAAATGATTAATTTCCATCAATTAACTAAAATATATGGATAAGGGTTTTTCCAGGGTTTTCCCTTATCTTGAAAGACGAAGTTTGGATATCTCTAAGCTCTATGTACCATGGACTCATTTGGCCATCATTCCATCCATTCCATTCATCGTCCGAAATGAATTAACGTTGGAAGACGTAAATTACAAAAAATATCATCACCATCACTGAGTTTTAAAATGTTGAGAAGCATACAAAATTTAAATTGTGGATAAATTATTATTTATTTAAATATCTTATAATCACATTTGACAGGCTAACTCTCAGCTTGACACTTTAGCCTTATGTTATGAGGAATATGCACAACAATTCTCGAAACTGAAAACATTTTCTGTGATAAAATGTGTAATTCGAGACGATAGAGAGAATAAAGCTCTGAAGTTGGAAATAGATTATCGCGATATAAACTATATACAGCTCCGTGAAAAGATGTTGGAGCGTTAGAATAGAGTAAACTAAATTAAATTCTTTCTAATGGTTTTTTATTTATTGTTATCTAAAAAGGTTCCCAGAGTCGAAGCTCATGCTAGGGAACAGTACAAAAATATATAAAATGATGGCAGGCAAACAGCCCTTAACAATATTTATAATACATTTTTATAGTAGGAATTAATTACCGCACAACAATAACATATATAAGATAAAGATAAAACATTTACTATAAATGAGGAAGTGATAAGAGCAGAGAACATTGCAGAAAACTACATATTCTAAGAGAATATGAACTTTTAACCAGTTCAACTATCAAGCCAGCTATACATGAGTGGCAGTTTGACAGCTATCAAAATATGCCTTCAGTAAATTTTCAGCAACTTTCCTTTTAAAACCTTTTATATTCCTGCAGCTTTTCAGCTTCAGTGGCACTGCATTGTATAAGTTGATAACATGTAAGGTTAAGCTGTTCAGGCCATAAGTAGAAGTGGAAGTGTTCACAGTTAAATTAAGTGCACAGGATCTACCCAGTTAGTCCAAGGACCCTGGCCTCTTTCAACCCGGGAGCAATGGATAACTCCGGGGGTCTTTTCACAGGGCAATACCTGATTTATTAAAAAAAAAAAGATAACCACTGACGCCACAGCCCTAAGAGGACTAAGGCCTACCAACCCGACTGCCGGCCTCACGCCCACTTACACACGGCAGAGGTGAGCGATCATCCAACCGATACGGGGATGAGATGTGGTCAGCATCTCGGCATCCCCCAGCCGGAATGTTGGTTTTCGTGACCAGGGCCGCTTACCTAGCGTAAGCTCCTCACTATCCGGGACCTAAAATCCGCACCCCATGAGTGGGATCGTACCCGGGTCGCTTTCCGTGGCCAGGGACCAAGGATCGATTTCTGCGCATCGCCACGGATGCCCCTTGGTACGTAAGAAATCAACAACTGCATAAAGAACTGGGTCTCCTTCCTCTTCACCAGTACATACGTCAGATCGCCTCTCGCTTCTCAAACCTGCCAGATGTTCCAGGAGCTGTGATGTACGACATCGGCGTACGAAACCGCCAGCCCACGCGCCTGAAGAGACGACTCCCACAGGATCTCCTCCTTAGTGACTCTGATTGAAAAAACTATGAATATTGTTTCACAATGACTGTTGTTCTTATCTCTTTGATTACTTGTTTGTTTTAATTAACTTAATTTTCTCTTGTTTCACAGTGTTAAGAAGATAATAGGAGCCAACTTGGTTTTCCTTACATGTTATTATATAGTTCATAGAGATTCAATTAGCCAACAACGATCTGTAAAGCATGTACTGCTGATCGATCATTGAATAAAATAAAAAAAAAGGCACCAAGACATGCTGCCTTAGCCCGCTACGCCACGGCGCAGGACATTATGTGTCTCTGGCATTCTATAAATACGTACAACGCCCCCTTCTAAAGCACTGCTCTGAAGCTGCAGGTCGTGACCATCATTATTGGGAGTGTCACTTTTGTTTGATATTGCAAAGAATGTTAAAATAATTGTAACCAAATCAGAAGAATAACAATAAATAATTTACACACAACAAATGTTTTGCACTAATGACTTTTTCTACCTCTGGGCAAATTATTCTTACAAACTCTTATTCATATATACTTATATTTCATATCAATCGAAAATATTTCCAGAAATTAGTTTATTGTGCATTTTCTTGAAGATACAATGGGGGATAAGTCTACTTCAGCGATGTCACATTTTAAGAGCTGGTCACTCAATGATGGCTTTGAAAGTCAGTTCTTTTTGTATGACTACTATATTAGGTAGATATCACAATATTACCGGCAATATATCTTTTTAGGATCCAGAATAATGTATTTTTAGAAAGTAGAGGCAAGAAGATTTCCAGAAAAATCCCCCTCCCAACCCAAACTACCCTTTACAATGAAATACTTTTGTTATTTTGGATTTTATCAACATTTCTTAGAATTTCAATACTTTAAATAAGTTATAAAATCTAAATTTGAATTTTCTTGAGCAGCCTATGAAGACCTCTTCATCGGAATTAATTTTATTTGCTTTTCGAAAAGTGGTAAAGCGAAAGAGATGTATAAGTCTCCCCCCAAAATATAGATTTCATCAAAACAGTGTATTAAAAATAATTCTGATATGACAGTAGACATTCTCGAAATATTCGTGTTTGCTAGTGTGTTTGTCATTTTTTAGAAGCACTTATTTCATATCTTTTCATGTTATGAAAATAATGTGACTTTTTTAAGGCCAGGATATAGCGAACCACGTTTTAGAGATTTTACCATCACTTCAGCTTCCTGAATCCCCTTTTTACGTACAGGAAAAGTGTGATGGTACTATTCCTGTCAGTATTTATCACGATTAATATGAAATAAATAAAGAAAACAGTTTTGCAGGAATAGTTTGTGGGAGATGCGTGCAAATTAACTGCAGAGTTTAGAGGAAGCCATGAGAATTTAAGATCAAAGTTGAAGTGACTCACCTCTTGATGTGCCGCTGAGATGCTGATGGTTAAAAGCAGCAGGGTCAAGTACCGGCGCAGCACCCACAGCACCATAATGATCATCCATCAGCATACCTCCTTCCCTAACCTAACACCCGCGTCAAACGACATTTTCTCTCGACAGCAATTATTCCAATCACGATCAGCAACAGTCTCGTAACGTATTATTATCATCAACTGTTTCTAGGTTAATGTGACTGCAACAGGCGCTAAAAAATCTGCAGTAATGAAACCGTAACACGCTGGTACATATGTTCCAAATTTGCAACACCATGACAAGTCGCTCTGTTTACTTTTTGACGTACCAAATCTTTCAACTCAAATGAAAACTAATAAACAAAAGAATGTCTATATATTTAATATCTTGACGTCTAAAATGAGATGACAGAGCTAGTGTGAAACCTCATACTAAGCGTGTATCTAGGCTAAATGGCTTGTCACAAAACAAAACACTGCACCATGGAGATCCTGTTGCCGGCGGTTGGGTTGTGCTGCACGCGACCAGCCAGCACCGCACCTCCAGCGCGACTGACAATAAAACAGCTGACTGCCTGCTCTGATCTACAAGATGCAGGAAGTTGCTCTCCCTTCCATTCTCTTTGTTTTGGTCTCCTTTATCTTATTATTGCGTTCTACACTTGGCCTCACGTTCAAGGTGTGTGTCCATCTTTAGTCGAGTGCATCCGGAGCGCGAAACCATGTACTTCAGGGACGAGTTTGCAGAAAAGAGCCATATCACCCAGGGAACGCCGAGCTCCCTGTTTCTTTTTAAGCTTTTATTGGCATGGTGTATTTTTGGTTTGAATGTGATGCGTTATTTAACTGATTCAATCAGGTATTAAATAACACTGGGGAAAAAAAAATTATTTTCATATACCCGAAACAAAATAGGCAAATTCTTATGTAAACTGATCTGCTGATTTAAAAAATGCCCTCAAAATGCTGTATCACGTAACGTTTTTTAAGTATTCATAATTTTTTATGAAAACTTACAGAAATGTGATGTGATAACGCATATTTGATTAATTGAAAATAATAGGTATTTTATTGCCAAATAACTTTTAAAATAATAATTATTATTAATTATTATTACCAAAAAAAATAAACACAAGATAATGATGAAAACTAATACCTGAATTATCTCAGAAGTGTTTCACTGGTTTTTTTTTGTTTCTTTTTTTTTTTGTATTGACATGTACTCCCCCGTTTGAGGAACTAGTCTCCGAACATGGCTGAATCCCAGCGATACCCTGGTAACGTCTTTCCATCTCAGAAATGTCCTGGTAAAAACGCTCACCTTGCTCACCACTTACAGCTCCTAGATTTGTAGGGAAACTATCAAGGTGAGAGTGCAAAAAGTGGATTTTAAGTGACATACGGCAACCCATTTCTTTGTAGCTCCTTAATAGTTCTGAGACTAAAGTTTCATAATTTTCTTCTTTGATATTGCCCAGGAAGCCTTCCATCACTGATTTAAATGATTTCCATGCTGCCAGTTCAACACGTTTAAGCTTTGATTAAAAAACACTGTCTTTAAGAAGTAGTCTTATTTGAGGACCGACAAATATACCTTCCTTCAATTTAGATTCACTTATTTTGGGAAAGATACTTCTTAAATACTCAAATGCACTTCCACTTTTGTCCAAACCTTTAATAAAATTCTTCATTAACCCGAGCTTTATGTGAAGTGGGGGAAGAAGAACTTCGTTTGGGTCTACTAGAGGCACATACATAACACTGCTTGCTCCAGGGGTATAGTCTTCCCTTTTCCCCATTCTTTCACTATAAAATGCTTGTCAGTTGCCCTACTGTCCCATAAGCACAAAAAGCAGCAATATTTTGTGAAACCTCCCTGCAGTCCCGTTAGCAATGCAACTACCCTGAGGTCACTACAAATTTCCCACCCATGGTTTTGATAACTAATAGCATCTAAAATGATGGACATGGAGTCATATGTCTCCTTCATTCCTATGGCATGAAATAAAGGTATTGTAGGTAGTAAATTGCCATTATGAAGCAACACTGCCTTTGAGCTGTATTTAGAAGAGTCAATGGCTATTATTTTAAATTAAGTCAATATGAGTTGGCATCATACCTAATTTCTGTAATTTTATATAAAAGAATAAGAATAAGAACATCTCAAAAACGTTACGTCATAAAGCATTTTCAGAGGCATTTTTGGAATCAGCGAGTCATTTTGTTTCGGCTACAAAAAAACGTGTTCCCTAGTGTAATCAATCCGGGATAGCAATGCATTGAATTTAGGTTGACAATTGACATAATTATTGTCATTTCCGTCAATTTTATGTATTTCATTTTATTACTTCTATGTGCAACTTATTTTACTGCCTGTCCCAACTATCTGTTCCGTATAAAAATTATACAGGGTAAGGCAAGAAATATCTAACAAATATAAGTAGTGATAGACCTCAAAAACAAATAAAAGTTCTGTTCCAGAATTTTGTACTAGATCGTAAAGCATGGAAGCGTATTAGAAGAAATGTAAAATAACAGAGTTGTTTACGCAAGCCTATCGCACGTACACAAGACAGGTATCT